>RXPK01002903.1:0-123883 GCA_004143645.1 Protaetia brevitarsis | reverse complement strand
GAAATATGAAGCTATTCAGTTATTTTGACAAGCGTTTAAAAAATCCTAAGTTTTATTTGCCCTTAAGATTATAAAATAAATTGAGATTACTATTTTTAACAGATTAAATGTGACAAGAAACATTACATAATTCAGATAAATTCAAGCCAAGAAACAAGAAACTGTGGATGCAACTAGGCAACTTGTGGCATCAACTCCCGGCTATGCTGAATAATCTAAATTCTATTTTAGTCACTGCAAAGCTTTAATAAAAACAAATATACCCATTTATAAATTGAAAAACAAATATTTCAAAAGGTTTTTAAGGAACATATTGTCCAATACATATTCCTGATGAAAGTCATCTCCGAAAGGCATCATATTGGTTCGGCATACAAAGAAGTTATTCAGAGAATAAAAAGTATTATTACGAATATTCGTATAGACGAAACAACAGGCGTGTCTGAACGCTATATGATAAATTTAATACTCGTATCTCGGAGTATTAAATGATGAAGGTTCGCTAAAAAGTTTTCCAATAGGTAGGAAAGCAGTAAGTAAAACAAATGATAATATAATAACAACGGTTTATTCACGACGAATTAATACATACTTTTCTTACTGAAGCCGGTACCAAGTGATACACTTTTATTTATGCTGTCAGACGCAGCTGTACCACAGCCTACTGGAAGCTGCATCTAATATGAATTTTTTTTTTATCAGATTTGAAGTCACTGCGCTTGTTTAATGCACGGACTTAATTCAGTAGCTGAAACTAGAGGATTGAAGTTCCCATTAGTAGTTAAAACTTCTTTAAGTGTAGAAATGTTTACAGATAGATAAGGATGGTTGTGAAATCGCAGACCTGATATTTCGAATCTGGTTCAAAGCTCGGAGCTGATGGAGCTGGTTTCTGATGGCCGTTTAATCTGCTTCAGCTCCGATAGACTTCTCCGGCGTAGAACCAACATTGATAGACATATCCGAACTGGTATATTGTAATATACAGGGAGGAATTTGAACTTTGACGAAAGCGAAGACTGCTTTCTCATATAGCGCCATACCGTACTAGAACTCGACTTATATGTTGTCAATATTTCTTAAAATTGAAAATATCTCTTATTGTATTACATAATTGCTTTTATATATAAACAATCAGTACATATCTCCCTTATACCCGCCATTCTTGATGGATGATTATGATTATGTGTTTTTTGCAAGTTTAAAAGTTTGTTTATTGGCTTCAACCATGACAATACGTAAATCTCCAGAGATATCTAAGATGTCGGTGGATATAATTATTGCTGTCATGTCGTCTGACCTATTAATTTTCTAGTATTAGCGGAAATTTTTATACCCTATTTTAGAATAACATTGGAGTCGCAGGAGCAAGCAACAAAATGCGTAAAGCTTCAGTGATATCAACGATGTCGACAGATATAATTATTACATTTTGTGAGAATAATGTATTTTCTAAAACACAAATTTGTATACACTGGTTAGCTAAAGCTAATACAATATTGAATTTATATAAAAAAAAAATAGATTTATTTCAATAATTCAACTTACATGCTCATTACGCATATAAAGAAAAAATTAACTGTTGACAAAACCAAATATCTATAAAATAAAATAAATAAATGAGAACGGACTAATGAACACCGTGCAAGATATAAGGTAAAAGCACAAATATTGGGTAGACCACTTCAACACAACTTGCTCACTTGCTCTTATAAGTGGTATTACAGCAACTAAACGGAGCAGGAACAATTTCTAAGAACTGGTTTGTCAGTGGAGCAGAAGTAGAAAGATCAGTTCCGAGAAAAGAGCAGTTTTAACCATATCTAAGACAGATTACTAAATACCCTATTACCCCACAATCTGTTCTAACAAGATGGAGAACATGGTTAGATTGCGCTATATACTATACGGAAACATCTTAAACCGTTTCAAAAATTTTCAAATACAGCTAGTAATGCAATACAAAGTTGTCAGACCGTAGTAAAAGAAGTGGAATTACAAAATAATTCAACATTTATAAAAACCAATTAAAAGTTAATCAAAGTGATAAATTTCTCTTTTAGATTAATATGAAGAACCCATTTTTTATGTAAACTCTGTTACATCTTAGTAAGGTTATAAAACAAGAGGTTGCCATTTCATGGTGTTATGATAATGGTTAGGAATATTTCTAGCGTATTCGCGGCACTTCAGATAGAAAATTAAAAATTCGAATTTCTGGTAACCTAGGATACAAAAATTAACAAGTCATATATCTTAGGGCTCAGAAATTTACGCAGTACAAGAATATACCAAAATATAGAAACGTTATGGGTGTGAACCTAAGGGCTGGGACATCCGATACATTATTAATTAAATAAAAAAATTATTTATAAAAATGTTCTGCATAAAAATGAAGGATTTTAAATAATAAATTTTTTAAACTTTATTATGGGTCCCGCATTAATTATGTTTTTCCGCTTGCAAGAATGTGTTAAGTGATAGAAGAAACAACTTTACAGTGAAATATTTAAAACAACATTTAATAATCAGTCATTTTCGAGATTAGCAGTTTTTTTCTACAAGAGTCAACCAATCAATGGTTTTGTTGATATAAATTTGTTTGGAAATATATTTGGTGAAAATGAGATATTATTAGTTAGGCATGGTAACCTTTGCGTTGTTAGTATCACTTAGTAAAAAATAAATCTTTTTGGTGCCTTTTTTGTGTCAAAATCATATTTCTTTCAAGTGCCTTTTTCGGTTTTTTCAGTGCCTTTAAAGCTATTTTAGGTGAGTTTCATAACATCACTTTAAAACTTTAAAACTACTTTAAATTAAAGTTCTCATAAAGAATACACAGACTTTTGTTAAAGTGTTAAAGTAACATTTACTATGAAACCGGCCCTAATTGTTAACAATTAAAGCACTGTAAACTTCTTCACACCAAACAATTCTTATTAGAATTTTTTTTAACACAAACTTCCACCCATTTTTTTTTCATTTGTTTGCTACCCCTGTAAGGAAATCTTGTCAGGTAGCATTATTTCCGAGCTGTTGCGTTAATTTAAAAGGCTTTCTCGGATTTAGACGCCTGTGAAAGTGATTTTCTCTTAAATTAAAATATCTAAAAGATTTCGATTGAAAATTTAACAAATCGTCTCTACCGAGGACTTTTAACAATCATTCAGGTCTTTTTAAATACTTTTTACGGCAGAATTAAAGATTAAATTTCTGTTACAAAGCAACGAAATCGGAATTTCAATTCAGAATCGGTGATTTGATCTGTTTTCGAAAGAGCTATATTGGAATTGTATGTATAAATACAATTACCCTTTCCATTAATAATTTATTTCATTACATTTTAAACGACATGTTTTGGCTTGAAATCAAAGCCACATATTCAGCTTTCTACAGGATAATTCGTTGTTAAAACTAGAAATGTATGAGAAATACTATACAAAAAGTGTTTTTTACACATCAAAAGGAGTGAAACAAAGGCAAAATAAAATATTCTGATGAAAATAATAAATGAAATCAAAGTATGAAAAACACCTGATTTGGACTGTTTTCTACGTTCATTAATTCTCATTATCAATTTCATTTTATACTTCTGCACCTTTTTGGTGACATGGAAATAAACTACAGATTAGAAATCACGACAAAATTGTTCTATTTACTGAACAGCACATTTATAAGAAAGAAGGAGGTATCAAGTAACACAAAATTAGCCAACTATAATATAGTGTGTAAAGCTATTTTAACATCTGGAAAGCTGGATCTTGAATAAGTGGATGAGGAACAGAATTCAAGCCAAAGAAATAAAGTATTTGAGAGCAGTAAAAGAGTTACTCGTAAAGGTAGAATGAGAAATGAGGAAATAAAGAATAGCTGGAAGTAGAATCTATCCCGAAAACTATTGAGGAATAACACAACAAACAAAAACGGTATGGTTATCGAAGACAACATAAAAGAGAACAAGGAAGGGGAAGACCACGGAAAATATGGAATTGTCATTAGTGGACAATCTAAAGAAACGTGGAGTCCAATGGTGTGAAGACAAAAAAATGGCGAACAACAAGAAAGCTTGGGCAACATTTGTCCGTAGGAAGTGATAAAAGTAGTTAAAGAAAAAGTGACTAGAAATATTTTAACACCCTAAGAGGTGAATCAGATTGATTATTATATTATATTTTCAGAACACACGTCCGGGATTTAAAATTTAGTGGTTTTTATTCACCAAGGGACCTCTCTGTTATTGTGAGTGAATAGTGTAATTAGTGACCTTCTACCTGCTAGGTGGTACGCGACACTTGTAGGAGCACCAATTTACCTGTCAAATTAGCTTTTCAGGCGCTTGTTAACGAATAGGTAATTTTCTTACCTAAAGAGCGCACCTCTAAAGCTCTTTCTCTGATTGTTTAAAATGGAAAAAATGTAATTATCATATATGATTGTAAAAACACACTAAACGTGCAATAAAATAATGTTTTAAAACAATACAAGTCCAACTCTTTATTTAAATACCAAATAATGCTATGTTTTATCAATTTTGAGGCTCTCAGATCACAGGTACGTATTGCTATGGTTTTGAACTTCGTAAACCATACAACCCTTTTATCGCTGAGGTGTATTTTAAGTTGCATATTATGGTTGTCGTGATTTATTTGTCTGAACAGCTGATTTTCAATTTACCGAGAATATTCACAATTTTGTTTTGTTTTGAATAATGTTAGTTTAAGAGTTTATTGTATGATTTTAATTTTGTAGTGTTAAGATTTTTTTTTTATTAATCCAGTCATTCAAATGTCTATTGTTCGCTTGTGCTGATTTAATGCGTATTCTATTAAATATTGTCGTTGTAATGTTCTACGTCTTTTGAGAGAGGGATTTTTGTAAAAAAAACAATTGTAGAATTTTGGTTAGAGAGTTCCTTGTTCGACTATTGGTGTGAGTAGACGTATTTCTTTAGTATTTGTTGCCATTTTGTAATTCATTTTATTTTGAAAAATTTAACTTGTCTTTTTTAATATAGTCAATCAAGGAATTATTTTTGTAATAATTGTTAATGTATTAAAGTGTGCACTTTGTAGATATAGGATCAATCATTATTTTTTTTGTTTAGGAAGATTTATTTTAGTTTTTTCTCCCGTTTATATTTAAAGAGTTAATTTTTCTGTTAATCTATTTTGCTGCAGCATTTTTATTTTTCTATCACCTCGTTTGGGTGAGTAGAAGCAATGTTCTTTCATTTAGCTTTTTCATTTTTGTAAATTTCTAGCATTTGCCCACGCATAGATTATTTTAATTTGTGAACCCACGTGGATAGAAATTCAAAGATATTGAATAATCTTCCTGAACAAATAAAACCTTTCTTTTTTGCTTTGCATAGGTAATAGCATTGTCCTATTTTCAATTAGAGTCTAGTGCAGTTTTTATTTTAGGCCAGAACCTTCAGTTCAGGGTTTTTTTCTGCACCATTGTAATTTAGCCCGTTTTGTTAAAATAAATTGATTGTTTAATTAGCGTCACTGGGTTAAAAATTCTGTTCTTTTATTTTATATTAAACCGTTACAATTTTCCGTGAAATTAAGAAAGTCTGATTTCATTTACTCACAATTTACTTTTCGTGGTTAAATTAAAGTTTTAATTCGCGAGGGTAACTCTGTGATTAATAGTTCTTTTGTTCGTTGAACATCTTTTCCGTTGAGCTAGCTAATATTTTTTCTTTGTCATTTTTAAATTCAGTTTTAGCATTTTTTATTTATTTCAATTAATACACAACAGTATGTTGGAATCATCATAAAGCAAATTATTTAACTCAAAATTCGTATCCAAACTGATCTGGCACTTTAAATAAATGAGCTTAAAGAACGTCAAAATTATACAGTCAAATTTGAAAATCAGTTATCTCTCCGTAAATGGAAACTAAATTTGTAAGAAAACTATACATTCAAGCTATTCGTGTTATCGATATATGTAAAAATCCCTCTATAATAATAATAGACAATCTCGTCATTTAAAATATAAAATTCCTAAAATAACTAAAATAATCGTTAATACAAACTTAACCCCAAAATTAACGTATCGTGAACATAAATTATAAAAATCTAATTACTGGTTAAAATTGAACTGAACGTATTTAATTATTTTCTTTTTTAGGTGGAATATACTTGATGAAACACCTTGGATGCAAATATGGACAGTTTAAAATACATGTGTGGGCAGGTAATTCTCTGGGTCAAGTTGGACGTTCGCTTCGAGGAGCTCCAGTAACGGTCAAATCCTAGAATGGTATTCTACCCAGGATCCTTCGTAGGAAATTTGATAAGAGATTCTCGAAGACTATTCAGGTAAAGATATGGATTTATATTATCCAGGTGATATATCAATACTTTTTAGGTAAACACTTGATGGAATTTTGATGTTAAGGAGTATGTGGCGCAAAAATTGTTGTAGGATCTCGCGAGCAACTGTCGTCCCTCGTGGCCACAGGAAGAATGAATAATTTAAACTAAAAGTAACAGTTATCTGTCTTCGATTATTATCGCTGTCAGGTAAACCAACATAAAATTCAAATGAACAACCAGTAACTGACATTAAGATACCGTTATCTATTTTAGTTTGTGGGGAATACAGATATTGTTACCGAATAAATATCCCGAAGAATGAAAAAAATCCCGGAGCAAAATATAATAAAAATTAAAAAAACACAAGGTAAGCTTGAATTAACAATAAAATAAGGTTCAGATTATACAGTATGTTCACGGGAACGTTCTACAATAGCTAACTTTTTTATTTTTAGAGATACAGAGTCGGTTAATTGGAGAAAGTTCATGTACTTTTCCATCTGCATTTCGTGCTATGGCATGAAAAACCAAAGAGCGCTTGGTTGCTAAGATACGATTAAGCATGTATTTTTTTTAAATGGGACACCCGATATATTTTTACATTTTTTTTTGTTTCTCTAATCATTGGCTATGACAAAGTATAAAACGACTTTTCTATAAAATCACGGTTACGAAAGTTATAAAGAAAATCATGCTCAGTTCATTTGAGGTGTTCACAAAACATTCTACAATAGCTAACTTTTTTATTTTTAGAGATACAGAGTCGGTTAAATAGAGAAAGTTCGTGTACTTTTCCATCTGCATTTTGTGCTATGGCATAAAAAACAAAAGAGCGCTTAGTTGCTAAGATACGACTAAAACATGTATTTTTTTAAATGGAACACCCGGTATATTTTTTTTTGTTTCTCTAATCATTGGCTATGACAAAGTATAAAACGACTTTTCTATAAAATCACGGTTACGAAAGTTATAAAGAAAATCACGCTCAGTTCATTCGAGGTGTTCACCAAACATTCTATAATGGCCAACTTCTTTGTTTTTTGAAGTTACAAACTATCACATGAAGGTGTAGATAGACACTTTCGTATTAATCGTGTTTTAAGTGTTGCCACTTGGATGTAATCTTTCACATAAATAACGGAAACAGTATTTACTATACTAATTACAACAAATGGGAACTAGATATTAAACAAAAACTAATTGTATATAAAGTAAAAGCAACAATAAAATGTTTTAAATTTTTGCTTCAAAATAACTGCCATTATTTCTGCACAGGTTTACCCTTCGCACAGATTACTGCGTACCTTCCGCAACTGTTTGTCATTAAAATCACGAATATACTCTGTAATTTTGATTTTTAAATTTTCCAAATCAACGGATGGTGTATCATACACCATGTTTTTAATAACTCCCCATAAAAAGAAATCCAAGGGATTTAAGTCGGGTGACCTAGCCGCCAATAATATCGGGCCCCGATTTCCGATCCAATGATCAAAATGCTGTTTTAAGCGGCTAAGGCTATTTATTCATTGAAAGTGTTTCCAATTAAAAAAAATACTAACCGTATCTTAGCAACCAAGCGCTCTTTTGTTTTTTATGCCATAGCATGAAATGCAGATGGAAAAGTACCTGAACTTTCTCCATTTAACCGACTCTGTATCTCTAAAAATAAAAAAAGTTAGCTATTGTAGAATGTTCCCGTGAACACACTCTATATAAGGTTATAATTAGCACCTCTGGTTAATATTAGTAGCATTTTTATAGTCAGTTTTAACGAAAAATTCAAAATTTTCTTAGAGTAGGCAACCGCGTATGCACTTCAATTTACAATTACTCCTTTATTAGGCTTTGAAACCTGATTTAAATGACTCTAAATTATATTCAATAGAAAATAGGTGTTTCCATATCAGTATATATACATGTTTCGTCAACTGTGTCATCCTCAGGTGTAAAACGTCTTAAATTTGACAAGTTTTAATGCGTGCATCTATTTTAATCTGTAAGAGTTATTATTACTAGTGTCTAATTCTCAAATATGATGAGGTTCTAAACCGGAAAGAGCACTTATCTACCTATACGAAATAGCAGCCCCAGACTATAATCTATGTAATAATTGCAATAAAAATAATTAATAAAAAATCTAAATGACATTAGGGAAAATTATAGGTATTCATTTTTTTTGTTTACTATTTGTGATAATTTTATAATAGATATTACAGAAATAGTTTTACAGAATTAGTAATATTTATAATTGTATTTTAATACTTGAAATGTCAAAATACAGTTGGCGAGACGTAATAGTATAAATTAAACATCATTAGGAGAAAATTTAGTTTCTTAATAGAAAGACAAAATAAAAAAGATTAATCACATTAATAATTAGTGATAATATATAAATAAAGTGTTCTTTCCAATCATTTATTTTTAAAAATTCTCTGTCTACCGGTTTCGGCTTAAGCCATCTTCTGGACAACACTGATATGAAAATTACAGAATTATAGTGTTAACTAATTAGAGAATTAAAGTTTTAATTTTTTTTATATACTTGCGTACATCTTAAAAGGAACTAGAAGCTACGTCATTTAAAGTTGATGTAATTAACATAAAATATTTTAAATAAAAACAAGGACAATGCACAAATAAAACGAAAAACACGTTAAAATTTTGTTAAAATATGTAATATCGTAATGTGTATGAAAACGGACTAGATAAATTTCGTATTCAGTTTTGTAGAATTTTTAATGTGAATAGTTTTTGTTGTATTTGAGTATGTGTGCATTATGTGTACGTGCATGTTTTAAATGTATGTGTGTGTTTGCTGAGAATGTACGTATTTGTTAAAATAGGATATGCATTTTATTTTGAAATATTTTAACGTAATGAGTATAATAAATCTAATATGAAATATGCCTGGATTTTTTTAATAAGTTGTTTTCTTATGACGAAAATAAACATTAAATGATTGTTTTGTTTATGCATGTAGCTGTGTTGTGTTTATTTAGATATGCGAAGATAGGTAGCGTACTATATTCTAGTTGTTCGTTTAATAATATTACATTATTGTTTTCCTTATATTTTTCCTAAATATTTTTTTGCTTCAAGTAAATTTAGTTTTAGACTTTTATCACAAGGATAAATTAATTTTATATTTTTTTCATTATTCCCTGTGTGTCCATTGTTGACCAAATGCTGATAGAAATTGGATTTTGTTTGTTTTCTGTGTTCATTTCAATTCTTATTTCTAATCTTCTTCCTGTTTCTCCAATATATATCGCGTTACAGTTATCGCATTTTATAGTATAAACACCGTTCTTCTGTAGTATGTTTGTATTTCTAATTTGTATTATCTTCATTAGGTTGTTATTAGATTTAAATGTGGGTATTATATTGTATGGTTTAAATATTGGTTAACACTATAATTCTGAACTAAAACTAATTAATATTAGCTATTAACTAATGTTAACACTATAATTCTGTAATTTTCATATCAGTGTTGTTCAGAAGATGGCTTAAGCCGAAACCGGCAGACAGAGAATTTAAAAATAAATGATTGGAAAGAACACTTTATTTATATATTATTACTAATTCCACCACCAATCTGAAATTTTCAATAACTATATGAATAATTATTGAAGCACAAATATTGAATGTTCAGATACTTTCTTACTTGCAGTATTAAACTTCCCGAACATTAATTACGTACAGATCTTCCACTTAAGCGACATATGAAAGAATCATAATTTCAATTTATGCTAAACATTTTTCGTAAAACTTTTAAATGTACCAAATTGAAAATTTCAACACATTCCGTTGGAAAAACATTCTCTCATAATTTAAGCAAACATAATTACGTGCGGAACCGTTATCATGACGCTCCTACTGCCACGTCAAGATGGAAAGTTCTTTATAAAAAAAGAGGATAATGTAACGAGCCCATAGCGTCTGGAAAATTGCCAGAGTTGTCAAGTTTTAATTCGCAATATTAAGACGTCGCTAGCGGAACAAAATTACCCGAGAATTTCATCTGTCCGGTCTCTATACTCGGGGGCGCAATCGACGGTAATGTTTCAACATCCTTACCCCAAAATGAAACAGCAACTAATAGCACTCGGCACTGCGTGAACCACGTTGAGGCGGACATCTCAATCCTTACCGCAGGTGAACATAAATGAAAGGGAAGAAGGCTAAATTAAAATGTCATTAGGATAATTTCTTCTCTGTCCGTTTCCATTTTAACTGCATTAACCTTAAAGACAGTTCCTTATCCAGCGTAATAACAATTCATTTTACTCGGAGAGTTCGTCATGTTTACGGCGACCGCATATTTCGCTTGACCTTTTGCCAGGTCCTTAAGAGCGGACGCGACTTCGCACTTGTAACTTTTACGCGAGCGTTTACGTAAACTCCGGGATGCTTTCCGGGGACGTCGGCGTACGTTCCCCGGATTTTCCAACGACGACTGACGAATCCGCCGTATTTCAGCGTGCGAAATCCTGTATCTCTCTGACGCATGTCAGCTTGGAGATGTACAAAAATGAGATAATTTGTGGAATTATAAGTTTCTTTACATAATTACCATTATGGCTGGGCCGGAGCATCATCCTTGATCTATTGATTTTCGGTTTAGATGCTGTTTTTGCTTTTCACTAGTTAATTTGAAGATGAAATAGTCTCTCGTTATATTCGCATCATCCTCAGGGGGTAAACAAGCGTAAGGGTAAACAAAGAATATTAAGAACTATAAACAAGGACTGGGAAACATCAAATATTAAATATAACCATCCATTATGAATAGAAACCAGGCATTAAGATTAACAACAGATGGTTGCCAAAGCAAAGGAAAGAAAACAAGTGTAAGTTTTCTGCTTGATCACAGCTCTTAACACATTTATACAAAACATTCTCGTTGTTGAAAAACTTGGCCAAAATTTTAAACTGTCTAAAGACACTTTCACTTACATACTTTATTTATGAAGAAACTAAATAATTACAAATCATCCCAACCCCGTGCTCCACTTAAAAAAGGTACTACATGAAGCTACATATTCTAAGTACTATATGGATTCCATAACTGTTGTAATGTTCCTACTCTAACTAAATAATTCCCTTATGATTAACAAATTAATGTATTTTGCTTTTAACGGTAATGACTATTACAGTTAAAAGCAGAAATACATTAATTTGTTATTTTTCCACTGTAAAAATCTTGCAATCTTTGCAATCTTTCCCTACGATTGTTAATAACAAAAATATAATACAGTAAGTCGCCTCGCGACCATATGAATACTACGTTATGTGAAATGTGATTAGTTCACGTAATCGCGAGTCTACTGTAAATCAGTCAGCTACCAGTTGTTATTAAATACTCCCAGGGAACGATTTTTGTTATCTCCCAGCATTTGCCAAAGATATTGATTATATATAATATACTTATATAGAATTAATGGCCAAGGAGTAAGAAAAAACCATGGCAAAAACCTTACTCTGAGAGGATCTAGAAAGAAGTCCCAGGCCTTATTACTGATAGTCGGCAAATTATTACTATTCTTCTGAGTGCTGAAGAAGCAGCCTCCACATTTTCTTAAATTTCGACAGCCTTGCCGTCTTCACGTAACCGCTCCCTTTTTCCCACATTGGAAGTTAAAACAGAAAAGAAGCAATGGCCTAAAAACAAACAGAATAACAGCAGGACCTAATCTATATTTACTTAACAATAACTTAATGGTAATTATTCTAACCAAGAGTAATTAAATTAAAGATCTACATTTTAATAATTTACATAAATATATATCTTAACCATGCTAAAACTATAGTTTAACACTAATTCCGAGCACTAAAGAGCATACAATATTCATTCATAAATATGTACTACCCTACTGTCTAACTATCTAAATATCATATCGTAACCTATCTAGTTCTTTAGCAACATTACTAAAAAATTCCCACCATTCGACCAACTCATTATCTGTTTCGCTTCGCGGCCAAGTTAACCCTTTAGCTAATGCCTAACTTCTGTACACGGCCGCCACTCATCAAGTTTGTTCCTAAACGCTTTTTTAACTACCCTAGTCGAAATCCTAGCCAAAATCTAATAACCACGCTATCTCCCCTAAACACCGCCTGCTTCGCTAATTGATCCGGCCTCTCATTACCGATTGCACCTACGTGAGCCCTAGTCGAAAAAGTTGTATATTCCCCTCACCAAACATATGCCAAGTACTTAATAACAAATCAGTTACTACGTGAGCCCTAGTCGAAAAAGTTGTATATTCCCCTCACCAAACATATGCCAAGTACCTAATAACAAATCAGTTGGATTTTATTAAATTCCCTAACGCCTCTAATACAGAGCTACCTGTTATAATTCTCACGTCTCGTATAAATTCCAATGCGTCCCTAATATAAACTACTGCCTGATTTATCGAAACTAATTCTGCCTGCAAAATACGATCCCCCTATTTAAACTTTGATTATATGGGTGTGAGTCCATGATTGGTTGTATTGTATGTATATTGATTAATAAATGTTCTTTCCAATCTATAATTTTTATTATCCATTACAACATGTTTTGGTCAACAGATATGACCATCTTCAGGTAGTCAGGAATTTATAATGTATAACGTATAAAATTTATAAAATTATTGTTGTAACTTATTAGGTAAAATCTAGAATGTAACTTAGGAATACTTACAATAACGTCGGGATTTACTGGTTGGCAACCATCAAACGTCTATTATGTATTATGTAGTTCATTATATGTAAGCTTAGTTTTTTACTTTGTGAAATTATTAAAATTGATAATGAATGTATAAGAAAAAAGGAAAAAGAAAAAAGAATCAAAACGATTATATATTTCAATACCCTTATTGTAAACAACAAAAGCCGCCTCTGTACTACCCTCACCCTTCGACTCTTCCGTAAAAAAATCTAAACCCTCTTCAAAAGTGCCTATAAATTATTATAATACTTTTAAATTTCGCAGAATAAATTCGGCCCCCTATATCTATTCGCCTTTCCAAATCGCCCGGTTCTAATCTAATTCCCATTGCCGTAATTAAACCTTCAAACCCTATTTTATTCGCATCCCTACGAAATTTGAGTTCTCTCAAACGTAAATCTGCTGGTAGAATACCCGCAATAACGCACGCCGCGTCTGCCGAAATAGATGAATACACGTTCGCGGGCCTTGCTGTTAACAATCATCGCGCGCCGATAAATTTTTTTGTTTCTTTAATTTTACACGCGTCTGCCCATGAAATAGTACCCGCCGCGTTACCGTTTAAACCCCACGTGACCCTCGCCGATGCTCTAATTTTATTACTCATTTCCCTATATTGAATATGCGCTTTAAAAAAAATGTTAAACTTTTTAAGAAATTCGCACGTCTTTGAAGCAACAGCGGGGCGTGCCTTTTACGTATGATTACAGTTCGAAGCTGTATAATTGTTTAAAAAAAAATTAAAAGAAAGTATATTTTAATAACGCATTTTCATTTTTCCAAGTGGCATCATCATATTCATCATGAAACTTGTAATGGTTTGACTTTAATACCCTCAAAATCCTTCAAAATGGATCAAGGTGTGTTTAATACTTCTAACTATGAGTTATAGATATAGTTACTATATACAGTCTGATTGATTCGTTTTCGATCTTCACCATTGGGATCTCACTTATTATTGAAGATAGGCGGTTGGTTTAAATTTATCAAAGTTGCTAAATTTTGTGATTTTTTTTTGATCCCGAAAAGAAAGTAGATTTTGAAACAAATGACATTCGAGATTTTTTTAAAAATAGATCAGTCTCATTTTCTTATTGTGCCTCCAGCACTTTTATTTGGCCTTGTAGAAAAAAACTAAAGGCACATTCTCAAGATCACTTTTAATCTTCTATCTAATGGTGTACTTGAAATTTTATACCACGTTTCGGTTCTTTCCGGCAATCTTCAACCTTGTTATTTCTTATGGCCGCCATATTATTGGATTTTTATATTGCTAGAAAGGGTTACTTTTTCCAACCATGTGTAAAGTAAGTTTTTGATATAATGCTTCAATTGATGAAGCATCAATTTTAAGATTAGATAAGGTAGCCATGAAATGAATTATCACTCAATTCAATTATCGTTTTTTTTCTTAAATCTCGAACGTCATTTGTTCTAGATCTACTTTTTTTCGGGATCATAATAATCACAAAATATAGGAATTTCGCTAATCTTAAACTTACCGTCTATCTTCAATAATAAGCAAATCCCAATGGTGAGGATCGAAAGTGGATCAGTCTGTATACCCCATCCACATGTAACATTACGTTCTACATTCAGTTTTCATGCCAGCTTAGACAAAAGAATGAGATGGGAATATAGCTGAAGCTTCACTAACGATTCATGACAGAGAGCGATTGAGAGTGTCAAAAATTTGAGAAGCTCCGTTCACATTATGTTTCAGGGACTGGTGACCCAAAATTTAAAATTTTTGTGATGGATGTTGGTTGGGTCACATCTTGGTTATTGATCCCTTTTCACCAGAAAGTCTTCAGGCTACGTTCAGGAAAACTTTACAAGAGACACATAAAACCGTTTGTATATGTTAACATAACATTCTAAACTATAAAATATCTTTTTATCATGTCTCCGACTAAAGTAATAATTGATATGTTTAAGTAATTTCAGCAAATTTGGATTTTTTTATGGACATATAGAGAGTTCATGTTTTCACATATTACAAGGAAAGACGAGTTGAAGAAACATGTTTCACCGCAAATTAAAAACACATACAATCTTTTCGCATTATTTTATAATTGTTACTATAACTTAGAGATAATATTAAGAAAAACATAGCATTATACTTACATTTCACATTAAGTGAATGGTACAAATTACTTTTGGAATGTTTCTTGCTTTTGCTGTTGAATTTGAGCCTAAATAATGCTAATTTCAATTTATTACTCATGCATTGTAGGAAAGATATTCAATCCATACGATGAAGTATTAAAATTTAAAGGATGGACATATACAAAAAAAAATATCCTAAAAGGATAAAGGAGCCAGCGTACATATAATTTCGAACGAAGAGTACACGCATAATCAACCCTAACAAAATCATTCAGTCAACTATTTCATTCAATTTTACCGTCAATTTGCAACCAAACTACCTGCCATATAAATCTCGCAAAAAAGTTCCATAAAACACAGACGTAAAGTAATACTGCTTATATCGGCCATATTCCTTCTTCTTGACGTATTTTAGCACGTTCAAACATCTACCTGCCCGTAATAAATCGTGCATATTCGAAAATATATCCGCTCATTTCGCATAAACCGTAATACTTCCCAGTTAGTATTAATAACGGCACAGGGGAGGGAATTATATACCGAAACTTTGGGATAAGTACCTAGGCAGGTACTTATAAGTGTATACAGCAATCTAAATCTGAGGTGGATTACTCGTCAGCCTCGGAATACGGGATACCATTTATTTTAAAGAAGGGTTGCTTAGGCAATCAGGATTAATAAAGAAAATAAATATGGGTAGGAAAAGTATAAGTGTTCTTATTTAAGGCAATTTATTTATGCTAAAAAAATATCTAGGAAATGTGTGTTAAATTGTATAAAACAACTACTTTATTCAAAAAGAGATTGTTGTGATGAAATTTTATTGTTTTTTTAGCAAGAAAATCATTTCATATACAAGAACTAAATATGATTTCTCTTTTTATGTACTGTGCAAAAACAAAAATTAATCAAGCAACATATGGCAAAACTTCCTCCACATCAGATTCATGTTCGTCGTCGTCGTCTTGTTGTTCTTCTAGCTTTTTTCAAGATGTTTTTTCAGCAACATTCAGCAGGCTTAAAACATTAGGGTCCATCCACTCTTCCTTGCCTTTATCGTTGCAATTAAAAGAACTAAAATGCACGGAATGCATTTTGAATTGCTACTTACTGTACATCTCTGGTTCACTGAGAAAAATGTTTACTAACCGTAAGTGAAAATTTAGTATTGGCAACTAAAAAAATCATTTGTATATGTGACAAATGATCAAAGTAGTTGCAGCAAGTAAAGTCGTGTTTCTAACAATGACGACTGGCACTAAATAACTTTAGTTTTCGTGATAAATGAAAAACATCATTTATTCCAAATGTTTTGCATTATTTGGAGTTATTGTTTGTTTTGCTGGTATGAGTTACTGTAGCTTCTGTATGTGATGTGGTGTAAATATCTATATTACTTATAGTAAATGCTTTGTCTTACTACTGTTACTTACCTGTATTTACTTATCATAACTAAACTATGATATTTGTGGTAGAATAACACGTACTACAAATAAATTTATTTATTTGTATATAGTTATTGTAACTGATTTGCATGATGTATTTCATGAAGTATTGGTCCTCTTCAGATCAAATACTGAATAAAATCTAGTTAATTACACAGAATACACTGTCAGTAGTTTAGAATAAGTTGAATAATAGTTGTTTTATTCACGTCAAAAGACTAATATATTATCAGCAGCGATCGTGTTATAATGTTTTTATAATATTTAGGTATTAAAATTATTGAGGTGCGTAAAATTAATATAAAACTGCTATATTAAACAATAACATACTTTATTGTTTTCGTTATGTACATTTATACATGCAAATCATATTGCTATATTCTAAAAATGTTAGAAAAGCATTAAATACTCTAAAAATAATGCTACCATCTTTATAAAAATATAACTTACAACTTAGCGTAAAAGATAACTGCAACACAATCCGTGCACTGTAACTCCAGGTTAATTGTTCCACTTTGTCACTTCCACGAATTAGTTAAATAAATGGTAGCTAGCAGCACCTTTCTAAGCCAAATAAACACGTGTACGAACCAGGACACTGAGCCAGGAGCAAGCACAACATAACCAATAAACCAACATGCTCTAGAAGTGCTGTCGGTTCCAGTCGATTGTACCCGAACACCAACGATACAAAATTTTAGTAGTTGCTCTAACTCACTGACCATTATTCTTTAATTAGTTTTCATTTATGCCTACTAATGTTAGTATTTACACTAACTAATAGTATGCCAAATAACTGAGTTTATTAGTTGTAGATATATTTTGTAATTTGAGTATGAAATATTTAATGCCTGCTAATATATTTTAGTACTTGAGACTATAACACAGTGTTAGAAAACTTACTTTATTCACTTTTAATGCATGGCAGATTAATAACGAATAACTATTTAATCGTAGTTATTAAAAAATATAGTTGCCATTAATATAAAATGCTAAATATATTGTTCATTTGGATCATTTTTCTCAGTGTTGTAAAAGATGGAAACTTAAAGTTAATTAACATTGCACACACCGATCTATGCATGCGCATTCCCAGACGCGTCATCAGTAAATGTAGTTGACATAGTTACTGGCGTCATTTAAACTGGTTGTTACGTGATTTAACTTGTTCGTAAGTAAATTATGAAATGAAATATTTCCACACGCACTATCATAACCTGCGCAAGAGCATATTTACTGATGAATAATTTGCGTGGTCGCAGTTGGACGCAGCCCAATGTGTGTTTATTACAACCCTCATCCTTTTAAACAAAGAATAGAGCTAGATTCGTGGTGTCTTGTGTAACATTTTTTGTAAAAACTGCTTTATGCCTATAATCCGAGATTTGTAAGCCTACTAATCTTGCCTCACAATCCAGATAATTCGGTAATTACAGTATTTATTGGGAAGTTGTTTAGATACTTTAAATAACCACCTTTCAAGATAAGTTTATTAATTTAACATATCTAGTACCTGTTGAGAATGTACATCAACAGAAGATTGAGAGATATTGACCATTCCCAGAATTTTAAGCAAATATCAACTATGCCCTACTTTGAAGACATCTCCTTCATTTAAATGTAATGCTTGATTCGAAACTAGTCAACCTTAAATCAAATCGACATCAATTCGACATTGAAATGCCAAAATTTAAACGTTGTACTAAAGAGTTGAAAAATCGATTTTCGAAAAGCGATTTGGAAAGCAGATAAGAAGTTGGATAAAAGAATAACACAAACAACACTGGGATAAAGCAACCAGGCAACTTCATTGAAAGACCTGTTACAGTTCGAAGATGATTCCTACTATGGCTGCAGTAGCTTTTCAGTCTTTTTCTTTGATGGTTCCTTAATAAAGTTAAATAAGGAAAAAGTTACGTACTTTAGAGAGAGAATACCCTAAAAGCTAACAAATGAAACGTTTAAAACAAAGGCTGCTCTTATTCAGGAAGCTGCAGTAGACCTTCTTCTTTGAAACAAGAAGACAGAAAAACTATTGCAGCTTACTAGGAATCATCAGATAGCTATCACAAAAAAAAACTTGTAGTTAAAAGATAAAACAGTAGTACGTTTCTATTTTATAGCTCTCATAACGAAATTATCGGATACAAAAACAAGCTCATACCATTTCTTCCATTCAGAAACTTCTTTTAGATATTTACTATTTTTGTTAAAATGGTTTATAGTTTCCTATAGAACAAAAGGCTCATATTTTATCCCATTTGGAACAGAGAAAGACGAATGTAGAAATTGCAAAAGCCATAGGCACAATTTCTTCTTGGCTTAAGTAGTTAGATCCTCTCCCTAAGCATTTCATTTATCTTAACTGAAGAATACATCCTATCGGCACAATTTTTGAATTCTTTCGAAAGAAATATGGGTATGTTATACCAGAGAATTACTTTCTTTAAATCAATAGAAGAAACTGCTTAAGTGGAGTTTATCGCAGACGCATCTGCGAAGTTTTTAAGCAGTAGGTACCAAAATTGTATATCTGGAGTATTACAATGCAAAGCAATCTTGGTATCTGCAAAAAACTGCTCAAATGGGAATTCAAATAAATGTACTACCAGACAATCTAAGGATAAAACCTCCGATCTTATATGAAACTTACCTAATCAAATAATCACAATATAACGAAATATTTTAGCAACACCATCTATAGCTCATTATTGTAAACGTTGAAGTTTCTCATTGTCCCTATTATATAATTTATGTGTTTGGAAAAAATAACATCCTTTTTTTTCTTGGTCTTTTATTTTTAATGAACGTTTAAACATTTCTTAATGGCATCATGTGCCACTATTTGTGAGATCGATATAAAAAAAATGTATTCTTATTTTTAATAATTTGGCATATTAATAATAATAATAATAATAATAATAATAGTCTTTATTTCTTTTCATCTTACTTACATTTACGATATGAGAACAATCCAGATTGTAAAGAAAGATAAATGCAGGGAATAAAAACTAAATAAAAAGAAATCACAAGGCGAGGAATTCAGACTTTTAACTTCTGATCGAAAAGGAATGTGTACACCTTTAATGCTGATGGCAATGTTATTCTGGTACTGCCTACCACCAAATAAATACTATTCGACGGGTTTAACGCTAAAGCATGCCGCTCCGAAAACTCAGCAATGCCATTCAAGTCTTCCTGCATTTCCATTATCGCATTATTAAGTTCATGCGGAAAAAAAGTTTTACAGACCTGAGTGTCGTCAGCATACATTATAACATTTGAACTGTTTACTGAATTTTGCAGCAGGCAGGTGTACACCGAAAAAAGTAAAGGCCCTCATACAGAACCTTGAGGGACGCCCCTACCCGCACCAAAAAATTTTGAAAACTGATTATTTAAGCGGACACACTGCGTCCTGGCCAACAAATAGGATTATGAGCTAGGATCAGATTTATGATATGACGTTACTGAAGAATCATGATCAAACTTACTTTTTCTTCTAATATGATTCTGTTGATTTTTTTATATTTCCTCTATAATTCTCATATATTTCATACGATATCAGTAATAAATAAGTTTTTATTTTTAATTTTTCTTTCATCTTTACGCAATAACTAGCAATACGATCCTGAATAAGAGCATTTTACACGTGTCATTTTTTGACTTTTAGTATATTATCTCCCTATTTAATTTATATTTTCCGTATTTAACAAACTCTGTATCTCTACTGATTTTCTTTCTTTAAAATTTTATTTCTTTTTATTTTTTTTTTTTTTTCTAGTATAACAATATTTTTGTAGATTTAGTGTGATTTTTCCCATTCGTTTTGGCACACCTGCTTTCAATTATACTTTGTATTATTTTTCACATAATTTAATCGGGTATGATGGTTTTATCGGACATTTTGGAGTAAAAATTTTAAAGTTTATTTTGATGTTCCGCGGATGTGCACATTGTTTTTTTTATTTATTGTAGATATATTAAATAAATATATAATAAAAAAATATTTAGTTATTACTACAAGGAATTACAATTACATTTCATATTTTTTAAATAAGAATCTTCCCTTAGAAATTTAACAATTAAAAAGATGAGTCAAAAATAGAAGAGAATTATTTCCATATTGATCATTTTTCAACTTAAAAATTATGTATTTCTACTGAGCTAAATTAATGAACGGAATGAAATTTATATTTTTATTTTTTTTTAATTATACTAGATGTCTTTAAATTTATATTTCATTGTGCAATTATATTATATTTCTTATTGTATTTGTAATAAGAAATATGCTTTATATGCGCATCAACTTCGAAAATAATAATACAATTGAAATTTTATAAGGTTAAATAATAAATTATTTGGTTTTTTGATAATTTAGTTTGCTTATAATTCAAGGAGTGATTTTTATTGTTTATGTGTTTTTTAAGCGCTGTGATATTATTTGAATATTTATGACCATTAATACGTTCTGAAAAATGTCGCATTGCCTGTCTATTGTACACGCCACTTTAATGTTATTTTTTTTAGAACTTAATTTTATTGATTTTTTTTCGCATAAATGGTATACATACGGTAAAACTACATACTGAGGGAGACTTTTCATTGCTGTTTTTTTAAATCCTTGTGTGTATTATTATAAAATTTATGTATTTATTTTTTTTTATAAATATTATTTATAAGGGTGGTTGGATAATTATATAAGTTTAAAATTTAAATAGTTTATGGTAATATTTCGGATCTACGTATTAGGCTTATTAGTTTACTGAATCGTCAAATGCGATAAAATTGCAAAATGTTGACAAGAATTATAATTTAAATATCTGTTTGATGCAGTGGGTTTTTGATATAATTTTGTTTTTTTTATTTTTGATGAATTAAGATTAAATATAAGTAATTAATTTGATTTTTGTTTTCATTTACAAATATGAATGTTAAATTTGGAAGATCATTGTTAAAAACTTGTAAAATATAGTCTATTTTATTTTTATGAATGCATATAGTACGAACGTAATCTACCAATCTTTTATAAAATATTGTTTTAAATTTTAACAATTTCATTTTTAAATCCTGCAACACAAGTTGTGCTATTACGCTTAATATTGGTGCTCCTACACATACCAGGATACCGATTTTTTTTTACATTAACATATATACAATCTACAACGCAAAAGAAACAAATTCAAGGAATTGTTTCATGTATTGGCTTGTTTTACTTCTAAATTAATTTTTTGATTTTTATATCAATTTTTTTCTTTCCTTCCTCATATTTTTTTAACGATTTATTTCTGATAAATTTATTTTCCTTTACTTAACTCCCGGAGTCACAGCGCCATCTCTCAACCGGAACCTAAAACCCGCATTCACTCGAGTTTATTTTTGGCTGAGTAATCCGATAACACCAAATCTAAAAACACACGTGGATTCAGTAATTCGTTCAGTGCAACGTAACGTGCGTCTGGACTAATCGCGTAGTTCTATCTTTATAACAAACAAACCCTTACATCGATTGCCACCAATCATGGGCAAGAAGAACCAACACAACAAACAACAGACGAAACATAAACAAACACCTAACCTCAACAGGAAGCAAGCCGAACTCCATTCATTGATCGAATACCTGTTACGCTTGACCACACAACCGGCGAATCCTAATGTGGCGAAGGAATTGGAAGCAATACGAGAAATCGACATAGTTTTGCAGAAGATCAAGAAGCTAGAGAAGCGCGTGGACGATGAATATGCTACGGAGAGTGACAAACGACGCGAGGTCGCCACCATCGACAGGTTTACTACTTGGCTGAGGGAAAATGGCGCGCTGTTCGAAGGCACCAGCATAGCGGAATTCCCTGGCTACGATTTGGGGTTGAAAGCCGAAATTGATATACCGGAAGCATCGTTGATCATAGCTGTGCCTAGGAAATTAATGTTTACGATAGAATCCGTGAGGAATTCGACGCCTGTAGGCGTCCTTGGTACAGACGCGATTTTAGAAAATATGCCGAACGTTGCCTTGTCTATATTTCTGCTGTTGGAGAAATTCGCCGAAAATTCTTTCTGGAAACCTTACCTGGATGTACTACCGGTATCTTACACCACGGTTTTGTATTTTAGCGTCGAAAATTGGAAAAATTATCCGGTTCTCCTACGTTAAAGACCTCGCTAAATCAAATCAAGAACATCGCAAGGCAATACGCGTATTTTCATAAATTGATAAACGCGGCTAACGAAGATCCAGCCTGCGAAATCCTCAGGAAGCGATTCACGTACAGGGAATACTGGTAAGTGTGAATCGTCAATGTTTGAACGTTTATTATCTGATTTTGGTATTTGTTTTAAAGATGTAACGTAAAATCTGTAATTTATACGAAGAGCCATGTAATAGGAGAATTGCATTTATCATATACCTAATTTGAATTTCAATTAAATTTTGGTTTTGAAAACAGATCTGAAATAATTATCAATGAATTCATAAAGGATTATAATATATGTAAGCCGTATAACTGTTTTAATTAGGGCTATATAAATTATTACGTTCTCTGTAACTGCCATATTATATATTATATGGAATTGTGGGCAATACGCAAACAAATTAGCAAAATGTGGATGTAGCGCAATGGATATTTTATCATCCAAAGTTGATTATGAAATTATAAAAAAAATTCTATTTTAATATTCTTAATTAACTATTAATTAAACCTTGAATAAAATAAAACTGTACTTCAAAATATTGTTATGTAATTTTATACTTTTACGTTTGCTTTTATCAGGTTTATAAAATACGGTTCTTGAAAATTGTTTCATACTTATCTATATTTTTTTAAATATTATTACCGCAAAAAAAAAACAATTCACCTTCACTAGAAATTACTAAGATCAGGTGCTTAAAACCTTCATATTATTTCAGTTCGCAAATTTATAATAGCAAATGGTAAGGGACTCATAGCAAAACCTTGCGGAACGCCATATTTTTCTACACAGTCAGATTTTTTTTACACTATTTAACACTAGAAATACACTAGCATTTATACAGGGAGCTCCACTCTAAATA
Source organism: Protaetia brevitarsis (assembly GCA_004143645.1). Lineage (NCBI taxonomy): Eukaryota > Metazoa > Arthropoda > Insecta > Coleoptera > Scarabaeidae > Protaetia > Protaetia brevitarsis. The sequence goes on along the minus strand of RXPK01002903.1, from coordinate 100,231 downwards.
GTGTTAAAAAAATGTACCAGAACCTAGTGTAAAGGGTACTGTAAAAAGTGCTCTTCACAAATGGTAAAGTCCACACGCTTGTAGTTTATCATTATTAATTTAGTGTAACTTTTCCTACACTAAGAACGATTTCTTTGTCGTTAATAAATATGCATTAATCTTAAATTTTATTCTTTTATGTAGCAGCAAAAAATATTTGGTAGGTCCTAAGAAAAAAAATTGAAAATTTGTAAGAAAATTTTCGAAACAAAATCATATCAATTGCACATTGCCGGTTGATTTGCAAAAATCAAAGAGGCGCGTGGAAACTGTTTTGATAACAGTTTCTAAGAGATATTTATCCGGTAAGTAATAAATATTTGATTGTTTTGCCTACCATCATGTAGAAAACTTATATTGAATATGGAAAGCTAGAATAGTGAAATAGAAGAGTCGCCATCTTCACGGCAATTTCTGTACTCGTAGAATATGTTTAATGTGTTTGCTACTACAAGCTAGAAAACTAATCATCTTATAAGATAAACGAAATATTATAGCTACTAGTAAAATTAATTCAAAATAAAATTTTACTAACTTTAAATGTAACAGGACATTGATAATAATTTTTAGTGTATTGCTTTTTGTCCATTACCATTCCAAACTTCCCTCCCCCCAATCCCGCTATGAAATTGGGAAATGTTCAGCTGTAGCTTATGCTTATAGCAACACATATAATACCAGTTTACTCGCTTTAGTGTACTTTTTCAACACGTGTCCTAGTAAAGTATTTACCAATTTCTAGTGTTTAAGGTAGTGCAGATTTAGCACTACAAAATGTATACTTTTCTACACTAAAATTTTACTAAATACACTGGGCAAAATTATACGCCAGATTTTCTTACTATGTACAGATTATTCCTTTCAGCAAATTGTTCAGCACTACTTCAATTTGTAGAATGTTCTAAACTATTACTGTTAGGGTATATTGTCAATTTTTGTTTATAAAAACGAAAAAGAATAATACTCAATTATTTAATTGTTGAGGCTCAGATGTCTCAACCCAACTAGGTCATCTTCAGAGCCATGTTAAAACAATAAAATTATAATTAAATGAAAGTACCAGGTTTTTCCATTTTCTCTATGATAATATGCTAGTCATTCCGACAGTACGGCTGAGAAGGAAGGGTGCATCATTGCCAATCTTGAAAGTCAAGCAGCAATATGCGGTACCGGTTGTTGATTGGGTGATCATTCGGACAACACTTCTCAGTGGCTCGGTGTGTTCCGGCACCCTAGCCAAGGGCCTTAAGGCCTGTAGTGCTGAGTTATTATTATTAAATGTAAAACATAAAATGTAGATGTTCTGCAGTTAAACATTGTTATATATAAAATGAATTAGTTTTAAAATTTGAAATTTAGATTGAAATAATAAGGAATTATATGGCTAGAGTATATTGATAAATATTTTTTTAACCTCGATCCTCTAGTACACTTCTGCTTATGGAATTATAACACAAAATGTAAGCAGTAATTTATTAATGATTTATGTTTTTCTATTTCTTTTTTTTTCGTTCTTTCACCCTCCTTTGATTGCTATTCTTGTTTTATTTTTGGAGATTATAGGTCTGTTTACCAATAAAAGATCTTTTTTTGTACTTTATTACTTGCCTCGTCTCGTTACTATTTTCACAACATTTTTATGTACTTACGATTTTTTTTTACTTTTCCTGCATTGTCTTTCTTGTTAAGTTATTAAATTAATGTGAACTACTTTCGAATTGATATGTTAATTGGTGGTGAGCACAATCGAATGATTGCATAATCGATTATTCACAATTTATGTATAAAGAACATTGTTTTAGTTTAACATTTCATAACGACCAAAATAAAAGCCCTCCAAAACATAAAACTGTACCTGTGTTATCAATTTGAATGATATCATATGCTATCAATTATGAATAAATCAATAATCGATCGATAATTCAATGATCTTTGATAATCGAATTGTCATAATCAAGTTTTTGAACGAATCGTCAATAATCGAATGATTCGTTTTCCATTGTTCGATTATGCCTATCAATAATTAATAATTAAAAAGCGAGATAGTCGAAAAACAGAGGGCTTATTAAATTGTTAATCAACACTTCCTCTTCTTTGTGAAATTACATTCTTTCAGCCGATGGTGAAACTAAGACTTATTGTCCTGTGAAACTGCAACCAAATCATTTGAGTAGACGGTATACTGGAGAACGAATACACACAGGTCGAAGAAAATTTTCTATTTTCTCATCGACTTTCTAGAATATATTGTATTTGGTTTTAGTATTTATTAGTAATAAATTGTTCTGTTCAAAATGTTTCGAAGAGAGGCAAGATTTCTATCACGTCAGAGAATAATTCCGTTCTCAATCAATCAAAATTTCCTACATAAAATTTATTTTGTAAACCTACATACTAATTGTTAAATATTTCTTTACAGTTTTCACCTTATTATTGAATTGAGAAAGCCAATTTTGCCATTAGCAAAACCCAAAAAATAGAGCAACACAAAATACATGTAGTGTTTCATTGCTACAACATAATCCGCTAAACCAAGAATTTTAAAATAAATAATTTGCACCACGGCTACGAAACTATACAACATTAAATATAATTACATGCATTTGGTTTCTATAATCTAAAATTATTAATTTAATTTTTGGATACAATATGGGTGAGGAGGAAGAAAATATCTATATAATGGTAAATGGTGATTCATTACGAATATATATTTGCCACTTCTATTCAACCCCCTTTTACCAAGAAGGCGGCGGTCTTTAAACAAAACATTGGTCTGTATTGTTTTAAAATTCTACAAAAGAGGCATTTATTAATATATACGTCTATCTTATCTTCATAACAACGCTGTAAATTGCAAAAGAACTAAAAAAAATTAAAACTTCAGGGGTAGCTTTCACCCAGTAAATGTTACCCTTCTCAAAAGTGCAAAGGAGCGATCTACAGCACTAAATGAGTGTTACAAATGTGCCCAATTTAAATTTGGTCGGTGAGTGTCACTTCGCATGTTCTCTTGTGAGTCAATTTTTACTAACTTTATTTTTGTAATCCATTTCTGACTCTGTGTGAGTAAATTAATAAGGAAACAGGGATTGAAATAATGGTTCACGTCCTTCACAAATTCGTTTTAATTAAAGAGACCGGTTTCGTCCAAATTCGAACATTCTCAGGCAAGAATTAAAAGCAGATTAAGAATAGTCGAATTTTAAAATATAAAATTGAATTGTACAATAAATAAAATTTTATATAGAACTTGTAAGGCACAAAACATTAAAATCTATTCAAATAAACGCTGTAACTTTATTATAGTTTGGACGCAGCAAATAAAATAATTTTGGAATTCAAACGAACGTCATTTCTTATACAAAATTTTATTTATTGCACAATTCAATTTTGTATTTTAATTTTTTTGCTATTCTTAATCTACTTTTAATTCTTGCCTGAGGATGTCCCCATTTGGACGAAACCGGTCGCTTTAATTAAAAAGATTTTTTTGGGAAAGTGGATCATTCTTTCAATGTCTTATTTCCTTCAATTTTACTTTTTTAATTTAAATTTCGTACGGCATTTTAATAAAAATCTATCGAAAACATTTTGTTTTCCGTTTAGTTGCTTTTTTTTATTTACCTAATATTCAGTATTCATCTCGGAGTATCTGCAATAAATAAGCTATTCAATTTAACTTTTTTATGATTTACGAATTCTGCCTTTCAGTATAACTTCTCAGACATTCAAAATTAAGTTACGACATCGACAATTTTCATCACCGACACTTTCATCCATAACTCTTCTAACGCTTTACCTCTATTTATTATCGTGAAAACAACGAAATTGCGTTAAATATGCAATAAACGCCTCATTCCTTTAACGTAGATCGGGTATGAGATGAAACTTAGCTGCTACCGTAGGATTAAGGAAATCGAATAATGAATTTCCAGTCGCCCTCATTCAGGACTATTCGGAAAACACGAGAAAACAAAATTGATCCTTCCCATTTCGCGAGAAGTCCTAGTGGGCTTTTCATCATGTTAACTGGATTATTAGCTCTTCACTTCGCTTCGTTACATCCGAGGTAGAATCTTGAGTGGGTAGTGGGGGGAAAAGACAATGGTGGCGGCGCAGGACATTCAATTAAGAAATTTTAATCAAATCGCCTCGTAGGACGCCATAAAATTAGTTATGATTAAATTAGATCCATTCATCTTCCCCCCTTAAGAAAGTTAAAATTGAACCACTAACAACTATTGACGGAAGAAAACGCTCCATTACGAAGAATTTATGTTATGTTTTAATTAGAATAAATTAAGACATCATTGTAATAAAAAAAATACACGCAATTAACATAAAGTAATAATAAACGTATTTAATACAACAGAAAACGTACACATCGAAATCGTCTGTCTGTTAATCTTAAAAATTATTGCACTAGAATCACAATGCAGTCTTTTCTCTTATAAAACACATATATTAACGACAATCACTGGAAAGGTTTCCTATCATTCTCCCAGACTGGCATCAGACACACTTTGCAAATGCTGCTTGTAATAATGTTTCTTCCTACCTAAAGTCTCTGACATAAAAGTTCTGAAACTTCGCCTTTCAATATCTCCATCCAATATCGGAGACCTAAATTTGGAACAAGGGAAGCTACCCTTGTAACATAGCTTATTCTTATGCTTTTGCGACCACTTGAATATCATCAAAATCGTCAAAAAGATCACCAATGATATTCCGATAATCAGTAAGCTCGCAATGATAGCATGCTTGACTCCATAGGGTAAGTTTTATGAAAACATTATCCTCACCAGCATCATCATACGTCTCCCTCACTGTTTCCACGTTCAGTTTTTCATTACGATTCTCTGATATCGTGTTCTCAACTTCGTCTACAACGTTTCTCAATTCCTCCAGATACTTTTCACTTAAATCTTCTACAATTCCCTTCTGATGCGTCCGTCTGTAAAAATCACTAAACAGATCTGGATAATTGTTCTTCCACAAGTCAATTTCGGGTTGTAATGGTGCCTTCTCTTTCAATTTCTTTTCAGATTCTATTTTAAACGTTGGGAAACTGGTTACTGTATATTTGTCCTTATCTTTGGTCTCTTCGATCGATTTCAATTCGTCACTTTCCACAGAGGCCACATACCTATCACCGTCGGAATCAGTCATTCCAACGGCGAAGATGTGCGACTCTTGGGTTTTCTATCCATTTGATTTTTATTTGTTGACTATATCATTGTCCTCCTTGCTTTCTTCCAAATACTTCTTAATGGTTGACTTTTTAACCGAACCCTGCAGTGGTTCATCTTTGGGTTCCGGTTCTTTAGTGCTGTTATGGAAGAGATCTGCTAGATGTTTCTGACTTGAGCCTCTCTCTCTTAGTTCAACCAGATCATCAAATGTCATGTTACGCACCTTCAAAAGCTTCTTCAGATAAGTTTTGGCTTCTTCATCTTTCAGGACTTCTAAAATCTCATCTTTGGCTGTTATGGTTTTTAATTTGTCTGGCATTGTTTCTAACGTTGTAATTTCATAGGGTAATCTAGTGGAGGATTCTAGTCTCTTTTCGACCACCTGATTTAAATCCAGTGACATCCTTAAAGGACCTTCTTGATTATTTTGTGTTTGATCAATGCTTGTTAATCCGAATAATTCATTTATATCGATCTTGTAAGCTTTTGGTGGTATAGTTGTGGGGAAAACTTCATTTTCTACCGCTGTTTTTATAGTGGATTTCAGCACTTTATTTAATTTTGCATTTGTTATGGGAAGCTTTGGTTTGGACTTATTTTCCGAAGTAACTTCTGTTGTGGTGCTAATAATAACAGTCGTCGTTTCTGGAGAAACTTCTTGGTTTGCTATAATATCCAAACCAATTAGGCTAGGTTTAAAATCAACCACAATCACATTGTTGGGTTTTATCGATACCCTACGAGTGGCATCTGAAGTATCTAAAACATGCTCCTTCCTGATCAAATTCAATGATGGTCGTTTAGTTGTAAATCTATTATTATGTTTCTTTGGCAAGTCTTCCTCTACAGGATTCTTATACTCGGTTATCACTTGATTATCTGGTTTTTCCGTTATGGCAAGAATAGCTTCCTTCTCTCCTTTCAATAAATCCGAGAGCGATAAATTCTTTTGCTGTAGAATTTCGCTCAAGCTTACACCACCAGCTTGTTTGAGTATCGTCCTCAAATCAGGAATAGCATCCTCAGTTGTGGTTTTGGCCTCCAAAAATGGTTCATCAGCTTGATACACGGAAATGTTGTCATTTTCTCTGATCTCCAGTTTTTTCTCAGGGATGCTGTCGTGGTAAATTGGGGTGATGCGTCTTCTGTTATTCGGCCTTATGTTAGCGTCTGCTTCCATTTGAGGCCAAAGTTCTTGGCCTTCGTGTAGATGTTGGGCCTCTTGATTCTACGAACTGGGTAACGGTTTTCAGCTGTCTCGTTGTCGCTGGTGAGAGATATAATTTGAGGTCTGCGTTTTCGTTTTCTCAACCGCCTACGTTTTGGTTGAGGTTGGTTTGGTAGGGCGAAGCTGTAGTCCGGAATCCAACCGCTGGTGTCCATTTGAATGTTTTCCACTGCCCTCCATTGCTGTAAAAAAAGATAGATAATCAGAAGATGACAAAACAGTCCATGCTAGGAAATCGGTACTTTTTTATCTTGTTATTGAACCAACTATTCGGGATGTCTAGTGAGAGGTTTCTGATTTTTATTAGTTTATTGGTGTTCAAATGGTCAAACTCTCAAATTTAGTATAAATATATTAAAACCCTTTTTTGCATATTAAGAAAAGCAATCTTCTTTTTAATTTTTTACTTTACGTAGAATACCATTTTTCTTCAGTATACGTTTTAAAAATTATACTAACATTGATTTAGCCTTTTTTGGGCAACAAACATTGACAGCATTTTTAGTTCAAAAGGATAAAACAAAGCACATTTTTAATATTCTGAAAACTGAGAAACATTTTTCCCTTCAGAATCTATTTAATCTAAAACCATGGGGTCAATGCATTGCCCTAGTTCTCAATTTTTCTACAATCTGACAAATATTCATATTGGTTTTATTTGAAAAAGTATTTAGGTTAGCTTTGTAAATGTGGAACTGAGTTTGGACAAGCATTTATCAATCTATGATTACCAAATGAATTGAGACACCATCCTGTAATTGCTTGCAGTAATTCCGAAAAAAAAACAAATCAACTTAAAACAAGATGACGCTTGAATTTTTGAAAATTGGTATAAGTCTATTAAAATTGGATGCCCAGAGTCGAATCTCAAGACAATCCTCGCTCTGAAAAATCGTCAATAACTAATTATCAACCGTTAGACAAAGAGATTACCGAATGTATTTGAATTACATGATATTTCACCAAGGCTTCGAAGGAAGAACTGGAAATAAGTAAAAAGAGCAAAATGGTCTAAACAGGTCTTGAACAAAGAGCAGCAAGAGAAAACAGAAGTGTTCCTTGATACTACTGCGCAAATTGAAAATGACCGCATTTTTTTTAAAAAGTCTGATAGTAATTTTTGGTTTCCAGGAGATTACTTTCTAAATTAAGCCTTAGAGCCTTTTTTACAATCATGACACTATTTTTCAACCTACTTATATTTCCGAAACCAGGGAAGGTCTGCTTTTAGGATATACTTATGATTGTAAACAAAATAGCCTAGAACCGTTACATTCAAAATAGTGACGTCGCTTTTTTTTTAAGTTAGGGTGTATACCTATAGTCCAAGCACTTGAGCATATTGGTGTTCTCTATAAAGCCCAGTATCTTGCCCAGTGAGAACTTGAGAACCTTCGAGGGCTCCAATAAATCTCTCCCGAAATATTTCTGCCTGAATACCTTCAATTCTTTACATGTGCAGATTACATGTAAACTCGTTTCCTGCTTTCACATCTTCTGCACCATGGTTCGCTTACTCGATCTGTATTGTATAGATGCATTTTCAGGGGACAGTATCCAGTTACCAACGCAGTGATGGTTTCAACTTCTTTCTTACTGCGTCTGAGTAGGTTATTAGAGCATTTAGCATTCCCATCCCCCATTACTGCTTTAGTATTAGTATTTCGGTATTAGGCTTTCAGTCGACCTCCATTTCTTTGTACTTTCTTTATCTAACCAGGTCCAAATCTCCCTGTTAGCAGAGTCCATGGTAATTCCACATACGCGCTCTGGGGACTTATGAAGTGTCTAGAGCCCTTCTTGGCTAGTTCATGGGTTATTATATTGCCCTTTATATCATCATGTCCTGGCACTCAAATCAGAGACACTGTGTTGTCTCTAAGCCAGTATATTGAGGGATTGTTTGCAGTGTGATGTAGCTATTGACAGACATGTTTCGCCTTCTCTAGGGCTTGCCAGTGTCACTCGGTGTATGCATTTGTATGCATCGTTCATGGCATATATACATATAGCTAGATGATGTAAATGATAATTGAAACTCATTATTTTCAAGGATATCCTAGCTAACTTCTAATATAATATATACAAATAAGTTCTAATTCAGATACAAATTTGTAATATGATTTGGAATGAGCACTAAATTTTGCACTGATGCGCTAATAAATTGATTAATTAAATGATTAATTGTCAACAACAACATTTGTATGTTTTTCTTTTTTCATTTAATCAATTTGTTGGCGCAATAATTATAAAATTTAGTGCTTATTCCAAATCATATTACGAATTTGTGTTCAAATTAGAACATATTTGTAGATATTATATTAAAAATTAGCAAAGATATCTCTAAAAATAGAATTTGATACATCCCATAGCTCACATAGTATCATTTCTTTTATTAAGACATTCAAACTTAATACGCGTAGAATAGGTTTAAGAACAAGAATATCTATTTGCCCTCTGATAGGATTTACGCTACTATTCTAGCCTTGAGGAGCAAAACGATGAAGGTGACAACACATTTTTTTTCTAATATTCTGAGGTTTATAATTCAAAGTCATTGCTTAACCACAACAATCTCTTTCCAACTGTTATAGATCATTCAAATTCACTTAATACTAGAGAATTCCTGAGACAGGCAAACATATAATACATTATTCGCAGTACTAACTAACTCGAATCTAAAAGATCTACAGATAATATTATCCATAGGTTTAGAAATTCGATTTTCTCATAAAACACTAATCGACATTATAGCCCATAATTTCGATTGTAATAATGAACGGAGTTTATTACATAATCTACTGCACACTTCCGTGATATATACAATAGTTGCCTAGAGTGACACAATCGGCATCAGGGATTTGGCGAACAAATACTTTGTTGTTAGCGTAAAACGAGCAAGTTCGTTGACATTTTAATTCTATTTGTCGCACTGACATGCAACATCCATAATACGACTTCATATAGACTTCGTACGTGTAGTATCTTCGTGCGAACTCGAATTACACAGTCCTCTAGTAAGCGCTAAGCGTCTGCTATCGTCGTTTGGTGCGCTTATAAAATATTTAGCGATGCGTGAGTAGAATAGGGAATAGTTTTTATGACGACAGTGCACGTAGAGTGTGAAATACTTATGTTGGTGTGAAGGCGGTTTTGCGAGTTATATAATAAACATGATGTCCTTAAATGTATTTGAGTAAATAAAATGCGTTCAGATCCAATCTAAATTCGAATAATATTTCACAAAATGTTTCGTTTTTTTTTTATAAAATCATCTTCAGGTGAACTACAAATACGAAGATGATGCAAATAATTGCAAATTTTTGTAGAATAATTCATATAGATGAAGAGACGATTAAATAGAATTTGCAATCGCAAAAAAAAAACATAAACAAAACTAAAATATATTGCCCTTTTAGGAATATTTTAAAAATTATACTGTTGTAGAGACAGAATAACAAACAAAATTGAATATAGGACGAAATTGTATATAAGTTTGAATGTGTGTGAATGTGTATCAATCTTATGACAATATATCAGTGTCCTTAAATTTATGGAAAGACAGTACTATTAGATTACCATTGTTTCCGTTATAAAAGTTCAAATTTTGTTACAGGACAGCTGTACGGTATAGATTTAAAAATCGATATAAAGAATTAAATTTGTTGAAACGTAATATCAAATTTTAACTTGGCTATAATTTGTAGTGATTCTCTCAATACGTATTCAATGTAAATGTAGTTATTACATGATTCAGAAGTATAACCTGAATAGAAAATACAGACAACATGAGTTTTTTTTATGTTAGTTTATGTTAAAATAAAAAAAAAGAAACACAAAATCATGTTTGCTTGTCGAATCCGAATCTGCAACACAAATTGGGGGTTCCCATTTAATATTTCAAATTACCCTCCCACTCTGGGGGGTTAGGTGGGGGATCGAGTTCGGCACCATTCAGTGAGCCCCCTACCTTATAACAAATCTTTTTTTGATTTGATGCAGTGTTTTAGAGATATTCCGTTGCCTCAAGATAAAAACTCACCCTGTATATCAGGCTATAATGTGAGATAGGGGATTGTGGTTGACAGCTCTAAAACTGATAGCAAAGCCGAAGCAAAAATACATCGAAAAAGTCTAGAAAGTGGTATCTCTGACAGCGACGCTACTTTTTTTTTCTAACAGTTAGTGGAAGCATTAATACCGCAGGTATTGAACCCAGCTCCCTAAACGAGATGGACACTCAAAGGCAATTAGCATTGGTCTGGGATTCTCTTAATCAAGAGCAATTAGACCCATGAGGAGAAGTAGTATGGTGGCCAAAGCTGCGACAGGCTGAGGCGGTCAAAACACTAAGATGTAAGACTGGCAAGTCTGTGTACCACGAGTGCGATGACCACTGCAATGGAAGTAATTGTAAACCTGCCACCGTTACACATTTACACACAAGGAACTGCCAGGTTTACAGCACATAGACGTATACATAGTCAAATATCTATAGGTAAATCACACGGTGCTGACCTTCAAAAACTTTTATATGAAGCACCAATCTTAGGAATAGCATGTGAGCCATTGTTCAAAAATTCAACCTAGACAGAAAATATCAAGTTATAATATCAGATAAGAAGGATTGAGAGAAAGACACTCCAGGTAAGAACGGATTCGATTTGGTATACAGATAGCTCTTAAAACAACTACGGCGTTGCAGCTGTAATATACGCAAAGGAGCCTAAAAAAGCTCTTTCGGTAAGCTTCAGCAAAGACACAGCGGTGTTCCAGGTTGAGGTTGCACCAATTCATCATTGTGTCAGAGAAAGCTATAGAAAGATGAAGCTAGTTTGGTAAAAGCATCGCTATCTTCTCTGAAAGTCAGTTCACACTAAAAAGTGATTAGTTCCGTAAGTATGGACCCTAAGCTGATTTGGAACATTGTAAGCATCCTAAATGAAGTGGGCACTCAAGGGAAATTAACATTCATCTGGATTTCCTGCCGCATGGACGTGATGAAAAATAAGACGATTCAAATGCGTTCGGTGACCATTTTGATTGTTTATAGGCAAAAAGACGGTCAGCGATTTTTGATATTAACAATGTTTGAAGCGAGAATTGCCTTGATATCAGCTTTGGGCGTCGAATTCCGACGTATTCACTTAAATTTTTCGCCCTCCTTTAAACGCTTTATCTCAAATTTCTTATTCAGCTTCTTAAGCTCACCGTCGAAGGTCCACGTCATGAACTTTTTCTCCATCGTCGATGTTATTTTCAAATTTAGCAAGAACATATTTCGTAATAAATTGTGATTTATCCGTTTTTGATATCACCACTTTTGACATCTTCTTTCCATCTGTATAAACGACTTACTTTTTTTTAAATTACCTATATGTTGCATTCTCTACAGCGCGTCAATTTGTTTTACCAACTTTTCCACTATTCTGCATATTTTCTAAATAGTCTTCCTCATCTGCCGCTACATATTCTACAAATTTGCTTATTCGTCTACACTCTACTCGCTGCTGCAATAATTTTTACTCGTTACCTTACGAATATATATCATAATGGCCTACAGCGTATGTGACAAGATTTATGCAAGATTATACATTTTTTTGTTGATAGGTATCTATATCTCCAGCAAATACTTGTTATTAATAATAATAAACCCAAATCGAGCAGCTTATATTAAGTTAATTGTTTCAAATGTCATAGATACATGTTGCTTATTGAGAATGATCATTAACTACATACAACAATCAACGACATTTTATAACTTTAACGTTTGAATATCTGCATTTGTTGTGCAACATTGTTTTGTAGTAACGACGGCTTTTTTTTATTCGTGTCCTGATTGCCTGTTGGTTTTCGAAAATAATTTGCGTAAATTCTGCAATGTACTTCAGATTATTTTGATATTAAAAAATAATAATTTGAGGAATATAGGGTGCCCCGCCCCCGTGGTTATTTTTACCAAAAAATTACCTGCATCATGCTTGGCCATGTAATATACTTGAAGTTATATTTAACAAAAAAAAATATCTGTACTCTATGACATAGAAATTCCACTCCCCAACTCCTAACGACATCGATTGCCTTTTGAGGTATTGTGTCCCAAGCATCTTGTAATTCGTGCTGAAGAGCTTCTTACTTCTGCAAATCATGCAGTGAGTTCTTCAGTCCTCTCCCCATAATGTCCCAAACATGTCCAAGACATTAACATAGACTCTGAAAAACGGCTATAGAACGTCTTGCAACATGAGGACGGGCATTATCCTGCTGGAAAAGTGCGTCTTCTAATTGTTGAAGAAATAGAAGAATATGGAGTTTTACCAATTCTACCTCAACCTACATATCGCTGGGCGTTCGTATTGCCTCGGACAAATACCAAACGAGATCAGTTCTCATAAGTTATAGCACCCCGTACCATAATCCCCACAGTTTCGGTGCATATGCCTCGCAACTTTCGACATTCCCCATCTTTTCGTCTGACCCTCATACGGCTATCATGCATTCCCAGACAGAATCGGGATTCGTCACTAAAGACCTCCCTATGCTACTCTATGTCCCAGTGGAGTCACAACCTACACCACTTGAAAAGTTGCTGATGGTGTTGAGCCGTCGGTGGCAACACAAGATGTGACCAAACTGAATGCAAGCCAAACGATTTAATTCTGCGATAAATTGTTCAAAGTGTTACAGGGCAACCTTCATTAAAGAACCATTGATCAGCAATTGATCTGCTACTGGAGAATCGGTTTCTTGTTGCCATAAGTCGAAGATGGTGGTAAACACAGAGGGCATATCAAATTCTGCCAAAACAAAGAGGTAACTCCAGTTCGTGTTCTATGCCACTGCGATTTCGTGGCAAAAACGAGTTTTATACAACTAGGATTATAAAACCCCAGAGTACACTGTAAAAAAAGTTGCAGTAAAATTACATGTAAAATCGTTGTTGTAAACAAAGTTGCCTACAATTTTACAGGTAAATTTGCTTCATAAGGTAAAATTTCTACCATCTAGTAAATTTCACATGCTGATGTGTTTTTCAAAGATTGTACTGTAAAATTCGTATGTAATATTTATATGAACTCTATATTTACCGAATACTGAAGTAATTTTCATATATATTTTTATAAAGAGAGCAAGCAACTTACCTAATTCTTTTATAGCACCTAATAGGTCATACTGAATCGCTCAACCAGGGATCAAGAATGAACACGCTTACGCGAAACCTACGATTGTTTGTGACGTACATGATATCATTGAGCCAATAATAAGTTCGACCAAACGAATAGAATTACCTACGCGCACAGATAAATAATCCAATAACCACATCACATTGCGGCGTAGATGAATTTCGTATTTTCCATGATATCTATAGGTTTACCCGAAAATTCAAGTAAAAACAATAAATATAAAAGATCCTCATATTTTTACAGAAAATTAATAGTTTCACTATTAAATTACTTATAAAGTGCAGCCCCAAAAAATGTCAATTTTACACTTTTAAGTAATTTTGAGAGTAAATACCAAAATTGTACATGTTTTTTCCTGTATTTTCCTTTTGAATTTTTATATAACATCTTTAAACTTTACATGAAAAAGCTATAAATTTTACCGAAATTTCTTTTTCCATGTTAAATATCCTAGAAAAAACATGTAAAACAAAATTTACATGATTTATTGTGGTAAATTCATAACGTTATTACATGTAATATTCCTGATTTACCATGGCAAAATTACTGTAACTTTTTACAGTGTAGATGACCTACGTAAAGAGTCTCTCCCAAACACGACAAGTTTAATTACATACGAATTAGGACAATCACAATGGACTCAAGACCCTAATCTTAAAGTAGCTGCTCTACTTCGAAATAAAAATTTTGTATCGTAGAGATTTACTCTCATTATTTTTTGGAACCAAAAATATACACTAATTTTGTATAAGGTTACGTAAATACATATATCAGTAAGGTAACCAAGCACAATGGCGTGCAGTGTTTCATACAAAATTGCTAAACTTTGATTAGGTACTTAAATGCTATGACGCAAACAAACTTTCGCTGTTAGATTTAATAGTTAAACATAATAAGGGGAAAAACACTTTTAAAAATCGTTTCTATCGAAAGTTCCTTCAATTACGCCACGCTTACAAAATACCAAATTGCACCTTAATACCTCCAAATTATTTTTTCCTAGTCCATTGTCTGTAACCAGAAATCGACAATCTTCGAGGATGTTACTCGTACGTAACGATATTCTATATTGAAGTCATGCAAGCTTCTCTTTTGTTTTACTAAAAGCAAATGTGTGCGGTTTTAGCGCTGTAGTGTACTGCGGGAAAGTTTCATCACGTCAAATTTACTTTTAGTGAAAGGTTTGACGCGGCTACACATACAAAGCGTATTTTAATGCACCTACACGAAGATTATTAAATCAACAATGGCGGCATTTTACTGAAACTAGATCTTTCTCCATTTTTAATTCCTTCTTGGCATTATTCCTTTACTCCTGCAACAAATGTTAGTTATAATGTATTTTCCTTATTTCCATATACGAAGTGATGTTAACGTCGAAATCCTAGATTACTATTCGGTTGGCGTGAATGCCGATATTCTCTAGGAACCCCAACTGCAAAACTCTGCGTATAGAGTAGAAACTTTAGCATCCTTGATGAATACTATTGACCTTGAGTGAAAATACCAGTCAAGCATGCTCTTGTACGGTGACCGACGATTTCCTTTACCAGAATTTGTATCTCAGAGTTATGACGGATGAATTATTTATGACTTTCGAATAAGAGAGAAATGAGAAATTTGTCCATCTGCGGACGTGACTTTCTGACTTGTAGAGATGATTTCGGAAATGTTCAAAGTCATTCACCCACGAATTTGAAAATGTAAATGAAGTTATGAATAAATGAATGTATATTGTAATATACAAAAAAAAAATCAAATTTAAACTTTTCCTGTACAGAAGGATGTTTTTTCCTGATTTCTCTAATGATTGATTGACGTTTTCTCCACGCTGCAACAAAAATAAAGGAAAGAGAGAGAAGTGAAACAAAGTAGAAGTCATTAAGTAAACAAACAAATCTCCGCGTATCCGCAATATTACATAGATTTCTAACAATCACCATTGAACTAAAATATCTCGAACAAGGTCAAGTCTGTTATTGTTATTACCTCTCCTGGTTTCTTACGAAGCGGTAGCCGCATCGAATATTGCCTCGGGTTAATTAAAAAAAAAAAGTTTACGCTTGATCGGCTGAGCTTCTGAAGCATTTATGTTTTACCAGACAAAATTCCTCGTACATACTGGGAAAGTGTGTCTGTAGAACTGCTACCAAATGCGTTGGTTGTTGTACGTATATCTGAGCCGTATATCGGGATAAAAGTATCTCACAGGTTATGTAGTGCGTGTACACATGGAAACGAAACTAGTTTAACCGCTTTACTTCTGTGAAATAAGTCGATAGGTGTGCAACTTTACAAATTGATGTTGCCGCTTTTAGGAACGAGATATGTACGTTGTATATTTTGTAATTTTGTTCCTAGAAGTTTTGCGTGGTACAGAACTAGTTTTAGTTTGCGTTTCTGAAGTGAATATCTCGACTTTGTTTTTAATTTTATGTATAGGGACGTTTATAATAGTGATAGGCAAGATAGAGAAAGCGAGAATTTTTCTACTACAGCGATTAGACATACTCGTGTTTTGTCGGCTCTTGGAAAATCGAATTCCCACTCTTAAGGCGAATACACGCGAGCGTATCAAGTCGATGTAGAAAAGTTCTTGTTTCCCCCCATCTTGCCTAACGTTAATTTATAGAAATTGTAAGTCCAAATCTATAGGCCGTTCATATTTGCTTGAAGTCCAACACATTCCTTCTCTCTTACTCACTGCATTATTAAAGCAACAGTTTTTCTTTCTTCCATGATTTTCTTTCTTTCATTATTTTATTTTTTTCTTTCTTCCATTATTTTCCACTTATTAGAACAGCGACAGAGTATTATATAGATCAGGATTGGGATGGACCATGGACTTGTATCACCGCGACCTTTTCAGATCTATTGTGATCCCATTTTTCCTAGAAGGCGCGTCTTAACTAAGCCTATCATCCTTGAGAGCGGCTTCTTTGTGTAGCTACTAGCTGTGGGGTTCTCCACACCCATTACTAAAAACCTGTTCCCCCAGGCCGTTCGCACAGTGGTCCCAATCCCGAAAAGCTGGCCAAAAGGTCGAAAAAAAAAGTTCCTATGTAGAACTTTTAACTTATCGGAATAGGTGTAGAACTACATATAGTATGTATTACCAACATTAGGAGCAAAGCCATGTATTCACACCTGTTTGTAAAATGACTTCCTTTGTATAACGGGTCGAAGCCATCACTGCTGAAATATGAAGCACAAGTGTAGTACGTTTTTCTAAACACGCTTTAAAAAGTTTATAGGCGTTAACATTTTTTCAAATTCTATAAAATGGTCTTTTTCTTGAGATGAATACAACAATAAACTGTTGATCAAAATAATGTTCACAACTGCTAATAAATCAGTTGTCAATCTTATTGACCGTAATTTACAAGATTGACTTTCGAGCAAGTCGTCAGAAAAAAAAGCAAAAGTAAAAGTCTTGATGGATCTTGCTCGCAAACAAATTGTAGGCTGTTATTGAATGTTTCTCTAAAACATATCAAGTAGTTGGCTGCCCATAGAGTCTCTAGGTTTTTATGCTAGATTTGTTTGTAATGATGCCAGGAAAAAATCAAGTGAAAATATGTTTGCGAGGGCAACATGTGAATATCTTCGCTCAACGAATGTTTGATGGGAAACATTTAAAATATCTGAATAGACGGCATATTTTGTTGTCGTATCCTTGTTGCGTCCTGCGCTACACGACATACGTCATGTGATAAAATTCAATGCAGACAGTTTTGGAAAAATGGGCACATAATAAATGTTTGTACTTATGAAATATAGAAATAATTGTAACTATTTGTGGTAGATTATCTTCCATTTTTTGACTGTTTCGTGAATATAAATGCAATCATATATGTAAGTCCGACATTTTGAACCCGCAATTTGTTTTTTCCAAAATTGCCATATATTGGTACACGACTTGAAAAACCCTCATATACCGAGTTTCATGAATTTTATACATGCAGTTTTGTACTAACAAGGAACCTCGCGAACTGTAAATCGCAGATTTTAATGAAACTTGTCAGTTTATAGAATCCATGGAGTGTTACTCAATGACGCTTTCATTGCTGCGGAACTTCAACTTTAGGAAGGGATAATATAATCTTACATACCGTATAACTCGAAAACGATCAAAATAACCATTTAGCGCGTTGATTAAGTTTTACACTGCATTTCGACAACAATCCGCAGTCTACATAACAGTATACAGAGTATCCCTTAGAATAAGGAAATATGCTAAAAATTTATAGTTTTGTTGGACACACCTGATAACTTTTTAATTACCTTTCTATAGGACTATTGATCATAAAAAAGGCCATTATAACCGATTTCTGAATTCGATAACTAAGCACAACAACGCCATTCCACGTTTATCTGAAACACCCTGTACTATAAATATCTATTCCAATTAAAGGGGCTAACTTAAACGGTTTCCAGTCGCCATTGAAACCTTTTTACATATCTATTACCGTTTAAAAGTTATTCAGAAAAAAACAAATTTGGCAAAAATTTCGAGAGTGAATTGCCACCCTCTAAAACTTAAGTTCCGCAGCAACGGAAAGCGTCCTTGATAAACACTTCTGGAGTCTAACAAACTACAAAGTTTCATCAAAATCGCGATTTACAGTTCGCGAGGTCCCTTGTAAGTAGTCCGCCATTTTGGATCCGACATTTGTTTTTTTGTTTATCAAAAATAACCTTTATATTGGTAATTAAGCGACTTGCAAAACCTCAGTATACCAGTTTCGTGAATATTAAATGCAGTTTTATATTAATAAGTCCGACATTTTGAATTCTCAAAATTACCATTATATGGTAATCAGCGACTTGAAAAACCCTATTACCGAGTTTCATGAAAACATGCAGTTTTGCCACTAAATCTCCGCCATTGGATCCGATTGTTTTCTAAAAAATGCCTTTCATATTGGTAATAAGCGACTGCAAAACCCTCATATACTAGTTGCCAGAATCAAATAATAGCTTCATATTTTGGCCAGCTTTTTCGGGATTTGGGACCACTGTGCGTTCGCAATTTGACACAGGCCGTTAGTCCGTTTAGAGCCATCTGTATACCAGTTTCAATCCGCTCTTACTGGAATACCTGTCCTTCTTATCTGATATAATAATCTGATATTTCCTATCTTGGTTAAATTTTTGAACGATGGCATCACATGGCATCCCCAAAAGGGGTACCTCCTTAAGTTCATGTTTAGTTTTTGGTAGTTAACGCCGTGCGATTTACTTATCGGTGCTTGACTATACCTTAGACCATGAATACTGATTATAGATCAGCCCTCTCCATCCTTTACCTTGGGGCCGAGTGAAGCAAACATCAGAACTGTCAGATGACGTCACATTGAGGCAGAAGACGTTGTTTTGTACTTTTTAGTGTATTTGTTTAATCTTTTTTTTTGCTTTTAATTATAAGAACCGGTATTAATTTTGCAACGGTTTATTTCTATGAGGCATATAGCTGTACGGGAAGACAAAAAAAAGGGAAATTGGAATGTGCTTTCCTAAGTAAATAAAAATTTACCTATAAAGTTTATTTGGTTAGAAAACATATTTTTTCCCTCCTGGAGCTTAGTTGACGAAGTTATGTTTAATTTGCCTGTTTATGTTTCTCAAAAACAAGTATTTGCAATCCCCTGATTTGATTACGTAGATGAAAATAGTTAGGCAGTAAAATTTATGCTAAGCAAGTATGTGTAAGTTATCAAAGTAATAACCGTTAATTAAAATATATTCCATAATTAGTCAACTGTCCGGTAATAATACTCAAATTACTTAAAAAAAGTTTTGAATTATTTAATTTCCTTTTTTTAACTCCATTCAAAATCAACTCGTCAGACGATAGAAAGATTAGCTTGGGTTGGCTTGTAATCATAGCTTGCAGTCTTGCCTCAATGTGACGTCATGCGCTTAGTTGTTGGTTTCACCTATCAGAGCCGAGAGCGCGTCTATATTCGACAGTTATCTTCATGGTCTAGGGACTATACATAAGCTGTAAACCTGACAGTTCCTTGCATGTAGCAGTAGCAGATTTAGAATTACCTCCATTAACAGCGGTGGGGATCAATCTCACCGTGCTACACAGACACGCCAGTCCAGTGTTCGTATATGAGAGGGAAATTTGAACGTTAGATAGAAAAAGTTTTGTTTCAGAGGGAATTATTGGATAAAATATTACTATTGCATCAATAAAAATAAATTTAAATTTTTATTATTTTTGTATTTTGTTTTTCATTTGCTTTAGTTAAAATGAATCTGCCATATCGGTAAATTTATTTTAATTTAGTAAGTAATTTATTAAAAAAAAAATAAGTTTGTATTTGCCGCCAAAAAAAGGGAATTGCAGTGTCAAAACGGGAATTTTTCGTGTCGGCGCCGGGAATTACCGATCAAGGTATATACGAACACTGCGCCAGTCTTTGCACGCCACTTAGCGCTTTAGTCGCCCTCTCCTACCGCACGTTTGGCCACCATTCTATATATCTCCGTTTGTTATTATGGATCTAATTACCCTTGTGTATAACAACAGAGTCATCTTGAGGTTAAAACTCTAATTCCTTCCACACAGCCTCCTGTACCTACATAGGGCGATAGTGGCTTTGTTAGTTGTATAATAATATGGATATGTGGGTTCCATGTAAGTCTTTGATCAAACCATACCCCAAGATATTTGGGCTCTTTGACATATAGAATCCTTTCACCTCCTATCACTAGTAGTTGTAGGCCGTCTAGGGTTCTTTTTCTTGTGAACGTGACAATTTGTATTTTCGGAGCAGTGACTGATAGTCGTTCTTGTTTACACCATTTCTCAACCGCTTTTAGAGCGGTTTGCGTACACTTTTGCAAACCGACTTTAACGACTATTGTAAAGTCATCAGGATATCCCAGGCAATGGAACCCCTTTTCGGTCAGCTTCCGGATTAGGTCGTCCACTATGCAAGGGAGTGTACTATTGATGGGTTGCTACGAAGCAGTCTTGCTATTTTATAACAACTAACCTTCGACGGAAGTAATCAGTGTTGTAACATTCACTAACAAATCTTATATGTGTTGTTCAAAAACTAATCTCGATTATGAATACTTGTAAATTAACAAAAACTTCTTTTTCAAATAAACAATATTTTTTTTATACAACATTGAATTTTCTGCATCGATTGGTATAGCAATTTGATATGCTTGTTGTTTATGATTTCGCAAATATTTTTGCTTTTTGAATAAACTGCCTAAGGTAAATCAAACTTATCGTTTTAAGCAAACAAAGCTATTTTCTTTTCAATATATTGTTTTTATTTTGTTGTCATACTTTCCTCTCTTGACATTTTAATAATGAGTTTTAAGATTTTACTTCGTTAATCATTTCACTATTTGCAAGTTGATAATCATAATAGGCTAGATTCATTGCAGTTTTTGTTTCTGAATTTACATTCTCACAAAACATAAGAAAAGCTATAAATAACATCAATTCTTTTCTGATTTTCAGAGAATCCATTTATTCCATATTTTGATTCAAAGTGAATAGCCTTTTTTTCATTTTTATTCAAACTCGCAAATCTACTGGAAAAAAAAAGAAAAATAGGACAACAACAAAACAAAATTGATAGCCATATTTTATATCTGTATTTTCATAACCAAACTATAGATTTGTTCTGACGATACAAATAAATCGGTATGCTAAACGAGAACTTAAAGTAATCTTGGTACATGTATTGATAATATAGGCATATGATGCGTTGTCAAAAGTTTGTTATACTTTGAGCAACTTAATTTAACTTTTAAACACGAAACGTGAAGTACTTTATATCGTTTTACTTTAATAACTCCCTAACTACTAATGTCAAAGACGTAACCGCGATATTGTTTTTTTTTTTAGCTAAAATGGTTTGCTCACAAATATGAACGAATAATCAACATGTCAAACCTCATTAAAGGTTTGAATTTAATATTGCTGATTAATTGATGTTGGAACTAAGTCGTTCTCCCAGCCATTTGACATTCACCTTATTCAGCATAACTAGCTGTGTAGCAGAATTAAATATCTTCCTCTCCTAAGTTACTGAACATAAATTATCCCAAAAAAAACACGTCGTAACTCTTCGCTGCGTAAAATGAATTCAAAGTTTCATAATTAATTATTATATAATTATTGGATTGATATCCGCATTTCACGTAAGTAAACAAAAGTGAAGAAATATGTGCATCTAAAACTCTTATGCACGTATTTTTTCACTTATTAGTTGCATGGAAAACACGTGGCGACGACAATTATATTATTTTCTCACACTATTTTATTAATTTAACAAACGCAACAAGTTCACTTAAAAATAAGTATTATAAATACTGTAATTAACAAAGTGGGCGTTAGAATTAGGCTAACCAAACAAAGGCGCAGCAGCAAACTGTTATAACTGAACTTAGCAAGATACAGAAGCATGCGTGTTTAGGAATAAGAGGAGCTATGAGGACTACTTCTCTATAGCAGCAATGGAATGCCTCCTAGACCTTCCTCCTGTCCATTTGGTGATAACGAGCTAAGCATGAATGGGGCATCTCAGATTGAAAGAACTGCAACAAGTGGCATATATGCAGAATTGAAACACAATGATATCGTCCATCATGTTGAACGCAACCTTTTGGGAATGAAACCAGACCACATGATTTCGACATATCTTTTTAAGAGAAGTTCCGAGGTGGAAATCACAGATCGGATAAGCTAGAATCAATCGAACTGCAGAGACAGGTAAACTGATTTGGTTTAGAGATAATACAATGATCCACCTTGCGCTAGGCAAATATACCACAGTTTTTCAAGCACAGGCATGCGCAATACTGCATTGTGCAGCTGAAATCAATAAAGTTAAAGAGTTAGCAAGAGAGGGATCATCTGCTTCATATATGGACCCAGAACCTGTTCTAGGAGTTTCTAAAAACACAGCACGAGAGCAGGTAAAAAAAATGGGTCAAAAAGAACACAGGGATAATATAACCAGGCAAACTCATGGTAAGAGCTTTATTAAGGAACCATCAAAAAAGAAAGCTGAAGAACTACAGGAGCTCAATAGGGATCGTCTTCGCATCGTAACAGGTCTTATAATAGGACACTGTACATTTAGAGGACACCTAAAGAAAATTGGGATCAACACTGGAGATACCAGGCTCTGGATGCAAGAAGACGGACAACTTTTGGCAAGCCAAAAATGAATCCAGATGATTACTTCGATTAATCAACCAGAGACCCGTACAGATTAGTACAGGGTACTAGAATCCTGGAATGGCTGGTATAACTTAATGAGTGAAAGAAATGGAAGACTAAATACAAAAAGCCAAGAGGCTGCAGTGTTTCCGAAGACACCATGTCAGACAGCTCCACAAAAAAAAAATGCAGTTAATTTAATGCAATTAGGTATGATGCTAAAGTTAATTTTCCCAAAGAGGGGAAAATTCCTCTTTCCTAAACATGTGCGTTGATCTAAACACTATTATAGTTTTCTGTCCATGCAGCAGTAAATACGCTGAATATATGGTAATTATCGAAATTAAATATAGCAATTCCTCTATTTTACCACAATAATACGATAATATACTGGGTGAGTTTTTTTTATCTTGAGACGGAATATCTCATGAGAAGTACAATCGCCAATGGATCGGAAGAGGTGATCCAGTGTCTTGGCCTGCAAGATCGTCAGATCTTACTTCTCCTGACTTCTTTTTGTGGGGGCGCACTTAAAGTCTGAAGTTTATCACAGAAGTGCCAACCACGAGGAAAACATGATTGAGCGAATCACCAACGCTTGTTCAAGGATTACGCCGGAAACACTTTTCAGTTGTGTGCAATCATTCCAATTGCGAATAAATAAATGTATCGAAGTGGAAGGGCACATTTTCGAACACATTTTCTGAAATGGGTATGATAAAGTAAAGTTCTTCGTTGTTGAATGGCTTTTTGAAATGTTATTTAAAGTTAAAATAAAAAAACACAAAATCATGTTTGCTTGCTTCTCGTTTTTGTGTATTTTTTCTATACGTTCACAATCATGTTTTTTGCGATTACAGCGCAATCTGTTACGAATTCAAAAAAAAAAAAAATAATAAATTGATTTATTTAAATCAACAAGATAGTAATATACAGCAAGTACGAAAATAACTTATTTGAACGGAGTACGCTAAGTCAGCTGATGTTATTGCGGTTAATTGAGTTTACAAAATACTTGGTACTGCTAAATTAATACAACCAAGTAGGTAATTATCTAGTGTAAACGAACGTTTAATTTGAAATAACTACTTAGTTAGTCGATATGTGGACACAATCCAATTTTCTAAGTTTACTTAAAAATGAACACTACGCATTAGAATCGAGTATCCGCCAGTACTAGCCAAATAAGTTATTTGAAGAAAATAAGTTAGTGTTTGCTTAATATTTAATTGATTAAATTATTTACATCAACCTAATAGAGAAAACTAATATTTTTAATAAGATGCCATTAATCTTTGCATTTACATATCTTTGAATCATGCATGTGACAAGTACGTTCTGTTACATAACAGCATGCATTCAAGGTATGCGATTATACTTATGTATCTAAACAACTACATACATACACATCTAAATATGTGCGTAACTATACTTTCGCAACGCAATTCTCGCGGAAGCTGGACCAGTTCAATTGCAACCTGCATATCTTACATACATGTGTCTACATAACATTACATAACGAAATTACAATGACCAACAGCTATAAAGACATGTACGTATTAAGAATCTAACAGTGGGTATTTATTGTGTGATAGATACATATGTAGATATTAAGGCAGCGGAAAATAAAAGTATGCAACGTGTTGAGCAATTATAATAAGTGTAATATGCTTATGAGAGACAGAAATATTGAGTAATGTAAAACACAGAACTG
This sequence comes from Protaetia brevitarsis, assembly GCA_004143645.1. Lineage (NCBI taxonomy): Eukaryota > Metazoa > Arthropoda > Insecta > Coleoptera > Scarabaeidae > Protaetia > Protaetia brevitarsis. The sequence continues at coordinate 75,672 of RXPK01002903.1, read as the reverse complement.
TAAACGGGGTTCTAATCATAGTTGTTGTTGCCGCCTAATAGGTGCAGTACATAACTACATAGTATATAACTGGCTATTGACGTGCTTCTTGAAGATATTTTCCTCGTTCTAGAACTGCTTTTGCGTAATCTGATATCTTATATGGGTAACCATTACAGGTAAAACAGTAGCCTTATACTTTTTAAACTGAATAATGTCTATACAGGTACATACGTGTATTTATGTGTTGCTACATTCTTGTTGTGTAGATATTAATAAGCATATAGACAGAATTCTTGCAATGTAATTAATATTAATATAGCAAAATGATTGAGTGAATAATTTTTATGTAGCGATTATGTAATACATCCTAGACAGGTGCCTTGATTCTGAGAGCAATAATATGCGGCGCTAATTTGATAAATAACTTTGAGTGGGAGTTTTGCTCCGGTTGAAAGTCACATCCATATAGCTTTTTTTTTTAATTTTATGTTGGAAAACAAACTTTGTAGCTTCAATCAGCGAAGCGATAAGACAAAAAGGGTCACTTCCCGTTTTCAGCTTTGACTTTGGCGTCATGACAGCACTGTGAATTTACAGGAAGGGCGCCACTGCAATCATTGTTCTGACGTTGATTTTGACGATCATTGAGCTTAACTAAGAATACATATGTAAACTGAAGTAATTCTAACGCATTTTTAATTCAATTTATTGATATTTGATTTGTTTCTGCTTGCTGTTTCGTTATTCAATAATTACAATAATAACTTCTTTATTCTCATGAAACTTCACACCAGATGTACATAACTACAAATGTTGCAAAATGCAATCGCCATTTTGAGTAGAGATTGCACTTCCCTGTTAAACACACGCTCTTTATGTTTGACGTAATATCAAGAAGAAAGGTGAATCATCTGGTGTTAAAATAATGAAGAAACGCTAGGGATCACTCCATGGTGATAAAACATGAAAGGGGCCGACAGAAAGTGATGCTTCTTATCTTGTCTCTTTGCTGGTTCAATTATCAAAGATAAGACAAAAAGCGTCACTTGCACTTTTGATGTTTTGTCACCAGAAAAATGATGTTTAGGGCTACTTTATTATTTAGCACCAGATGTTTTAACTGGTTTCTTTCATTTGCATCAATTATAAAGATCAGGTGTCGGAGAGGAAAGTACAATCTCGACTCAAAATGGCGGCTGTTTATCATATGTTGTTATTTATTGCCTTAAACGTACGAGAGTACACCTTGTATGGAATTTGATTGGTAATAAAGTCGTCGTACTGTTACTATTAATTAATAATACAGCGAGAAACAAATATATTAACAATAAGTTGAACTAGAACGGGTAGAATTAAGTACACCAAGGATAATGTTCAATATACTTAATTACTCTGAACGATCGTCACGATAAACGTCAGAATAATGACTTCAGTGGCGCCCTCTCTGTAAATTGGCAGTGTTGTCAAACTATCGTGCCTGCGAACCAGCTAAAATCGTCTTGTCTTTTCTCTTCGCCGGTGCAATCACAAATTGACAGATGATATAAAATACCTGTCAAATTTACTGCTAACAGAGCAAGCTGGTTCTATTTATTCAAATAAAGAAAACAAAATATGAATAAAGAATGTTTTCATTAATTTCGTCTAAAAAACCGAAATTGAACAAGATAAAAAATAAAATAGTTTTACCATTTTTCTGATACGCTCCTGCAAGTAACCACGGACTGATAATGCAGCAATTAAAAATCAGGAAAATAGTGGAGCTTTTGGCTATTTTCTCTTATTAAAACACTTAGGTCATCGACGTTTTGACTTCGACAGTCTTTTTCCAGATGTTACAATCTACAATATTGTAGAAACATTGATACACATAACACATAACATATTGATTGGTAATTATTTGAATATAAATGTATACAAAAAAAATAATATAATAAATAATTTCCAACTTAACACAAAAGAATAATACTTCACTTTCACATGTTTTGAAGAAAAAAAATAACGTGATTTTGTTAGCCAATTAACAAATTAAAAGCCTTATAAATGACAAGAGTTTCTTGATTTAAATGTTATAATAAAAAAAATAGTGAAATTTTTTTTGCTGATTCTTATTTTTTATGTAGCAGCAACTACATAGCAATTTTTATTAATAACATTATTTAATAGTGTAGTTATTTTTGATGAATATTAAAATTATTAAGAAAACCTAGAAATTTTTCTGGATAATCTTTCAATTTCCAAGAAAATGACACATAATTTTATTGTTTCTTCTTGACAAACTACCTCTGAATAATACAATGATTGATATAACCCTAAGTTAACATTCTTATCGCCAAACTACTATTAAAACTATTGGCCCATCAAATAATAGGATAAAATCAAATATTAATGTTTTCCTGCTAACACTGTTACTAATAAGGGAAATTTTATTATAAAAATTTCTTGCCTCGTGTGTGATTCGAATTCACGCCCTCCTGTTTTCCGGATAAGCCGCTCTAACAACTGAGTTGCCGAAGACGATGAGTTCCTATCCTAGATTTGAAACGTATCATGATGCATGATGCGTATGATAATGCCGGTAGGTTGGCTATGCAATTTAAACAATTTTAAATTGGGATTTACAGTGTAAAAATCATCAAATATTAATATTTTTTCTGCTAACACTGTTACTAATAAGGCAAATTTAATTATAAAAATGTGTTGCCACATGTGGGATTTAAAATTATTTAAATGAGATAAAGATTCTCAAATGTATCGAACGCACAGAAAATAGAGTAGGCCATGAGTTCTCGTTGCTATATGTAATACCGCCACAGGAAATCATTCAAATATAAAGCAAATTAAAGAAAAATATTGGTGGAGAGCGTGTTCTCACTGCCGCAATGCTGATGGCGGCTCAAATAATAGTTCGAACGATAGAAGGTATTAGTATGCTCATAATCAAGTCAAATAGGTTCACATTATTTGCAGAAGCGGCCTGATTCTGGTTTAGAATTCATTTGCTCTCTGATATTAATTTTTAGAAATAATGATTATGATATCATCACTACTATTTAGATATTTTATATTTCGATTATTAATAGCTAAATTTCTGGAGAACTATTCTATTAGCACCTCTCCACAATTTTCTCTTTTTATGCAGCGTTATTAACTTACAATTGAAGATACGAGTGGATGAAGGTGTTATGTCACAAAATCAAACTTTTTCAGAAATTAAGTTTTTTTTATGTAATTTTTCTCAAAAGTAGTGTAACATATCCCCTTCATACATCCACAAGACTCGAGTGTTCTTGAATTTCTGGAATTTTCGATGGTGCTATGTGAAAGAGGGGTACAAAACACCTTGATTTATGCAAGATGTATTTGATTTTCATCATCACCTTGATAGAAATTACCAAAATGACAAAGCCGTGGGCATCTACAAGTGTGAAATAAATGTATCTTGCCACTTGTTACACACTGAACTTGTTGTGGAATATATTTGCGTACATTCAAATTACTGTTTTAATAATTGTATAAGCGTAGTTGTAGTGGATCACCTTGTAAAATATGCAAAGATTGCAAGGTTGAAACAAATAGACGGACGCAGAACCATACTTTATTAGAAAGCAGTAGAAAATTGCAATCGCCGAGAATCTTTCTTAACTAGCTCGTGTTCGTGCAAGAGGTTACAAAATAACTAAATAAATTGCTCGAATTAAAACAAATGAATCTCACGCCATTTAATTTGACGCAATTATTGTTAAGAAATAAATACTCCGAAGCTTTAGTCCTACAATAGAGAATAGAAAATTGTTCTATATTATTTCAGAAAAAAAACAATAACGAAGACATTTCTACTTTTCTTTTGTCATGAAACTGCATTTATAGTCTTTGTTGCCAACATTTAATTTGTAAATAAACGCGTGCTAAACATAATACATCTAGGATTAAGTTAAACGGAATTGTTGGTACATTCATAATACATCTGTATACGTAATCCTACCTTCTTGTACCCAATGATGTCTGTTCCCAATTTTCACTTTTCTATTTGTTATTACAAACAAAAGTACCTCGGACTTTCTGTCTTTCTTTTTTTTCTGTCATTTCTCTATGTTGTATCAATGTTTTTCCCTTTCGTCGTTCACTATCCCATTTTAACTCTGTTTTCACGCTCTGTTCCTTTCTATTACCCTAACTTCCCATATTCTTTAACCAGCCAATTGTTGTTCATTTTTGCATCGTTTTAACAGGTTTGTTCCTATTTAGTTGTTTCCCAACTTTGGTATTTCGTATTTTATCAATTATTTCCATTCTTCTTCGATATTTCACTTCTGTGGCTTGTAGTCAGTATGTAACTTTCTTCGTTATGTTTGTTTTCTTTGTGATTTAGGTAAGAATTACTCAATGAATAAAATATTCACAAAAATAGAACAATATTGTATCATATTTCTACAATAATAGTTTAATTTTTTAACATTTCCAATTTTCATGCAGTTTTGAAAAAAAAAAATATTTCAGATACTTTTTTGCAGGACTGATCTTTTGAGGCAATGTTTCTTGGTAATCTTTATTAAATATATACTTAAATTAGAGCAACGCTTTGAAAGCTCTATTTTAGATAGTTTTTTTTTTCTCTGTAATTTAAAACTGAAGGTAAAAAGTTGAATCATTTTGTATCTTGGTGTACTTATATAATCCGTGAATAGTCAGAGATTTTAAAATTCCGAAAAAAGGTATATTTTTTTATGTAAGCCCGGCTTATACAAAAAAAAGGTGTAACAAAACAAGCAACCTACTATATTTATTATATAGTACTAGATGCTGCGCATCTAGGAGTTGAGGAAGGTGGTACTTGAGGAAGGTGATTTCTTGAAGTCGGTCCCCATTCACTTGAGAATCATCTTTCATGATCTGCAATACGTTTTAAGCAGTTTTCATACTTTTTTTTTCTCTGTAATTTAAAACTGAAGGTAAAAAGTTGAAATCATTTTGTATCTTGGTGTACTTATATAATCCGTGAATAGTCAGAGATTTTAAAATTCCGAAAAAAGGTATATTTTTTTATGTAAGCCCGGCTTATACAAAAAAAAGGTGTAACAAAACAAGCAACCTACTATATTTATTATATAGTATAGCGTATGTACAGCGGACTATCCCTAAATTAACCTCTCTTTAGCTTGAATTTTTCTCTAAATCTAATTCATAATTTTGTATGTTCAACTGAATGGTAATCTATTTGTAAACGCCACTCTCTTATTCGAAATCTTTAATTCGAATTCTCCTTTAATCGAATCAAAAATTCCATATCCCTCTTGAATTTGACGCTTAATCTCTTTTTTGTCACCCATTGATTGAATATGAATATTTTTTTAAAAGCATTAATATTATCAGATGTATTAACTTAGCTATTCGTGTATTTCCATATCCTTCAATACTCTTATTAATTTCTGCTCCTTAATTAATTAAAAAAAAAAAAAACAAGCGCTTTGTAGAACATATGAATAATATTTCTCGCCTCATACTAAATCAATTAGCCAATTCTTTCATATGTTTAAGGATGTGCACCGGAAGTACGATTCGTACAATCACACAATACGAATTATTTTCCTTTATGAAATTTGCAGACGTACATTAAAGCCGTTGTTTAATGAAGATTACATAAAGGATTTTCCTGTTTGATGCAATATTGCAGTTAAGCTGTTTTTTCGTTGCTCTTTTCCGTGTGTCTATAGAAAGTATGTTGAGGTTAGGCATTGTCTTACTAAATCAATCCTATCTTGTTGTAGGCCTTTTGGTATAAGTTGTTGTCCAATGATCTCTCGTGTTTATTCTACTGGTAGATTAGTGAATAATGATTCGACATCGAAGGATACTAATAAATCTTCTTGGTTGTTTCGTGTTGCTGTAGGATTCCGGTAAAATGTTCGGAGTTTTTCGGGTAACTGTGTATTTTCCCTAATATTGTGCAAGCTGCGATCTCATGGGATTCTCAGGTTTGTGTATCTTAGATTAGATTAAATTAGGATTGGGGTGGTCTATCGACCTGTTCCACCGCGACCTTTTCAGATCTGTTGTGATCCCCTTTTTTCCTAGAGCACGCTCTCTAATTTTGCCCTCTTAATTAGGCCTATCATCTTTGAGAGCGGCTTCTTTATGTAGCTACTGGCTGTGGGGTTCTCCTCCCCCATTACTAAAAACTTGTCCTCGCCAGGCCTTCACATTGGCACAGCGCCATGAACTGGTGTTTTCTTCCTCCTCTTGGCAGTATCTGCAGGTTGCATCATCCGCCAGGCCTATGTTGTACATATGCCCCATGTATCTTAGTAAGTCCATGCAGTTGTGGTGGACAGCTTTCTGATGTTAATAGCTTTCTTTGTTCTTTTTCCGAGATGATGATTCGTCAATAGCACTGTTAGTTTATTCTCCCGGCTTCATGGTTGGATCCTTTCTAAGTTTTCTGTGGTGAATTTTGTAATGAGTCCAATAGCATCTGTATCTTCGTGTTGTAGTCTTTTTGGTCCATTACTAATATGCCCGTAGACCACAAGCACTCAAAGAATTCATATTTCTTATCAATAGTTAGCATGCCAACATCAAATTTACAATGGAGATCTATAAAAAGCGCGATGCCATTCCTAGACGTGCTAGTAAAAGGCGCCAATGAAAAGAGACTGAATCATAGTGTATAGATCGATACCTTCATGCAGTAGCCGACATCCACAACAGAAACGATCTTCTACCAACATGTTGTTAGACGGAATAGAGGACGCGAACACTTCGAGAACGCTTTTCAGAAAAACGGATAGAGTGTTAAGGATATACGGCAGCCAAGTAAGCAGAAAACGGACATACCTACCTTACATAGCGGAGTTACTGACAGGCTGAAATGGACTTTGATCAAAGTAGAGCAACAACTACCTGCTAACAAAGACGTACTGCCGAAACTACAAAGGAAAGGTACATACGAACTTAAGTACTGTCGGCCAAAAAGGGCGGATCATTCACTGCAGAGAAACAGCAACAGGAATGGGCTATATAACATGGAGAAAGTGGCAACAACATCAATTTTTTTAAAACTTCTGAAGAACCTGACAATATGATTATCGAAAAGTCAAGCCAAGAAGCAACAATAACCAAAACACGTATTTACTGCAACATATTCCTTCGTCAATATTATTTTCCAATAAAGGCATCCATAACGAATCTATGAAAGGATGCAGATTAAACTACTGTTGAATCCAAAGAGTCCAAGGATACTACCCCTGAATCCAGGTCAGCCTAAACCAGTCAGGGCAAGGTAAGGAATCTAGGGTATTGGATGGAAATTGGTTTATAGTAGAACCTCGGGAGTACACAGAAATACTTAAAAACTGACGTTAACCAACTTTGGTGACAGACAAAGAAAGGCCATTGAACAAAGATATGTCTAAGGATTTAACTATTGGATTCGCATATTTAACTTGATGACCATGACTTAACACGAACCAAGGACAGATTAAGGAACTTATATTTATAGCTGCACTAGACTTCAGATTAAAGGGCATGCAAATGGGAGAATTAAGTGTTTTCGGAAACTCTATGTCAGACGGGTCCCACCAAGCAAAAAAAAAAAAACGAGGACCGTTTCTACAAAATTATTTTGGTTTTATTAGAAGCAGACAGGTAATAGTCAATACCTTGTAAATAATTATTATGCTACAAACATTTAATGTTTTTTCCAATGAAATATTTGTTTAATTACAAAAATACTTTCCTGTGTTCCCAAACTTGATGTTATTTGAAAATTAATTGCTATAATTTATCATGTTTGTGCATAATGTTTACGTTTGCAATAATAAAGTATTCAAATTTTCAGACAATCATATTAATATAGAAGCAAAACAATAGAAAAGATAGTAAATGATATGCACTTAGTGACCCGTGAGTCGCTATGAACTGATACGATAACAGAACCTTTCAAATTACATTGCACACACGTTGGCAATACTAAGAAGTTATTGTTAAGTTTAGCATCTCAGGCTAGGTTATATCTGCTATAGATGTTTATCACTATATATCACATTTTAATATGTTTTATGTATATACCCATATCAACAATAATTTTACAGTAATATATACTTTTTGGGCTAAAATTAGCGCGACAAATTGGCGCTTCTGGTTTGACATCTTTCTTGAACTTGCTCACCGATTTCTCTAAAAAACTGTATAATCTGCGTTTCTTACTGTATAGCTTAGCATAACATTTGTTTTGACTTTTTACACGTGGCTTAAACGTCTATTTACGTTCGGAATCATCCCACGAAATTCGGAACGTTTTGCCGTGTGAGAAATACGACACCATCGTATAAATCGACTCATTTTCAAAAAAATAACGCATTTCAAGCTATTTAGGTTGAAAGCAAACAAAGATGTAGGTAGCTTATTCAACATCAAGCAGACTTCAAATGGACTCAGTTTAGCACGATCCACAAAATACCCAATTGTGACAAACCGAGATCCCGATCTGAAGTTTCTGGATCGCAGTGACGTTGTTTTGCACGCCACTACGATCAAATTTCGGAGAATCTCCTCGCTTTTACTTTTCGTAAATGACGATATCCTATTCCCGTGCGACCGTCGTTTCGCGTTCGATGTTATATATTTAAAGTAAATTAAATAAATAAACTTTATTTCCAAAAGACACAAACTACAAAGTATTAGGAAACTCAGAAAAGAAGCAAATAAAATTAAATCGTAATAATAATAACACTAATCATAATATCAAAAAATGATGACAAGATTAAAAAAGAAAAGTTATAAAAAAAATAATAACATGGCAATAATAATAATATAAAAAGTAAAAATAATACCATAGTAATAATCGTAGAGACATAATGACAATGGTAACAGCGATCATGAAGGACATTACGACATTTCCCTTTAATCGCCCCCTTCTTCAGAAGCCTTTGTCGTAGGACGTTTTTTCACGAAATTTACACGCGTTAAATAGGGCGACGCCACTGCAAAAAGTCCTCTGTCGGAAACGGGCGTGGGAGCAAACTTTATTAAGTATTGACTTCACTACACTGGACGCACCTTTCAATCATCATCACCAATAACACTGATTTTCAGTGTTTACTCCTGGTGATGATAGCTTTGCTAGTAAAACGTGCGTCCAGTGTAGTGAAATTTATGGCAAGGAGTTTTAAAGTGAATAGTGTTGTCAGTAGCATACTTTTCAATTTTTTTTTTTTTTCATAATTATCATGTTCACTACATGAATGGAACCTAGACTTTGCCATTTTCAAACTATTATATTAGAACATTAATTTTTCTATATAAAAAAAAAAAATAAAGAAACGCCGATAAATTTAATCATATTTGCATAATAAGGTTGTGCGTTTTTTGACTCCATTTATTGTGTAGTTCTATCCTTCACATTTGATGAACTTATGCATTTATCTTAATTCTATATAAAGCGAATATGATATGCATAATTCATTACCAGTGAAAGGAGGCAACTAACTGATTCACGGCATTGAAGTATATTTCTACCTAATGAGAATTTACTATCTCCATTGACAGCAAAATAAAATCCTGTAATAGAGTAAAGTATATCTTTCTAGTACTACAACTAATGTCATTAGAATTATAGTTATGTAACGATTTACATCATAAAAATAAATATATGTAATTAAATAGACACGGATACATTCATCTTGTCGCAATTACAAAGTAGGTGATTCTATAAAAGGAGGTTGGGATACAATAGAAGTTTTAACACGTGTGCGGCACCTTGCAGAGTAAACTAAAATTTCCAATATATAAGCGTGAAACCTAATCTCTTTTTTTTTGGTATTCCTATTTATAGATCTAAGATTGTTACGAGAAAGTATCATGGGCTGAAAATTAGGAAATCTAAGATTATATCTAATAAGTTATTAGTACATTATATCGGTAGGCTTCTATTAATTTGTACATTCTTATTAATAAGTCACAATTTTGAAATGAGAACTTCCTCAAACGGACAACTGTGAAAGCAAAAAAATTAAATCGAAATAAGTAGAACATATTCAGTCGGAACTGGTTTTGCTTCTTGCGTTCTTGATTTAAATGAATTAAAAAATAAATTACCTGTACGAAGATATCGGTTTAGTGAATGCGGAAGTCGATAAAGGAAAAAAAAAAATAGGAAGCTGAAAATGAAAAGCGTTGTGAAATACGAGAGAAGCGGACCATTGAAATGATGAAAAAACGAGCAATTAGAAGAACAATTAAAGCAAGCCTGCCGTGTCACGTTCGGTAAAATACTGCCTCTTGTTCTATTCAATTTTCACGTCCGTATACAACGTGAAATTATTGACAGGGGAATTGAATGCGGGTATAGGTACGGATTAAGGGATTTATGTCAGGTCGTGTTATGGTGAACGATTATATTTCTTTGGAACTTTGGGATAACCATACACATCTGTTGTGTGGTTGTGTGTAGGTGTATGCTGTGTGATAACAAAAAGGACTTCTGTACAGTAAAAATGAAACATTTTTCTATACACAGAGTGTGAAAAGTTACAAGCTGTGGATTGCATACTGAGCGATTTGAAATGAGAAGCGACTTCAGCTGCAGGCGTACCTACGCACGATGCCGCTACACAGATTTATTAACGTTCAACAAATCGTCATAGTTCTGCCGAAGTGAAATGAACGTAATATTATTTTTCTCACTACATCTCACTCTTTTATCGCTATTGATGGTATGAATAACATATTAGTAACCAATTGTCTAACCGAGTTATTTTAGAAACGATTTATGAAGTTTGTAAAACTAAAATTATATCCAATATTACATTTGTATTAGTGAAGAAGGAAATAATAAGACAATAATCATTCGATAACTAAAAAACGCAATAAATTGGAATGTATAGCACCGATTTGTTTCTATTTATACTTATTTTTACATGCAAGCATCAGCATGCATGCAAACATTGCAAACTATAAATTTCAGTGACAGAGCTCATAAATAATATCAAAAGAAATAAAATTGAAAAGAAATTTTAAAAATCATATAACCAAAGAAAATAACAAACATAGATTCTAAAAGAACCTAATAGCAAATGAAAGTACCTATTCGTCGGTAAATATTACCTATATTTGAAAAAAAAATATTCATGTTCGAGATATTTATTAATCATTAATTCACAAAAAGTGCATGCGACAGTAATGATCGTCGGGTAAAGATTCTTAGGATTGCTAATTTTATACGACCGATATCTATTCTTATGTAAAAGTTTAAAACACTTTGCACTATTATTATATCCCAAGCAATTTTGTTAGATGTCATACTAGGATTTTATTCCACTAATGCACAAATTAATTTGATACCGTCAGAACATTTTTATTTTTGTTCATTTATTAATGTAACGTATTTTAAGTAGACCGTACTACAAATAGTAGTCGCGACTAGAAATTGATCTTTCCTGATAATTTACTGAAAATAAATAAATAAATCGCGTATAATTGCTGCTTAATTACCACCATAACATTGTTTTACTATAAATAGTTTCCTCGCGCGTATAATACTCTATTTTTTTTATAAAATTATTAACTGCAATCAAAACTTACTGACCATTATGAAATGAATGAAAGGATCGTACCCTAATACCCAGCGACACCTTATTGAGAAATGAACGAAATGAATCGAACACTGGCTTCATTTGAAGTGAATTACGCATGTCTGGCGATTCATTCTTCTCACCTCGCAGTAGTACGGAATGAAGGCTTCATTGAATTGATTGAAATTGAACAGACCAACGCGAGGATAGCATTTTGTACTAGTTAGATAAGGATAGAGGATAATGGTGACTGCTTTGCTTTTACGCAGCGATAGCATACGCATTGGAGATGATGTATCGATTTTTTTTATATCTAACACAATCGCCGAACAAAATAGCATGCGTATTTCATTCATTCAAGTTAGGGTGGACACCTATGTATGTATGTATATAAATGGAAGGGTGATGTTACAACTGCGACCTAAAAGAATCTGTTGTGTCCTATTGCTTGCTGCTTTACAGTGGCCTTTGCAGAGGAGTTTAGAATATCAGAGGGCCCCAGTTAAGGTTAAGTCTCCCTCTTCGATTTCACATGCTCCAGGTGCAACGCCCTCGAGTTGCACAGTACTACGCAGTTTAAGAGGAGATGGATGGGTGTTTCATCCTGTTCCCCACAAGATCTACATTCAGATTCCTTTTCCAACCCAAGCTTACTCAGGCGTTTTTTACAAGTCCTAAATGGCATGAAAGTATTCCTGTTAGTATGCGAACATTGTTTTACTCAGGTTGATGCATTCTGTAAACCTCTTCTGGTTATAGTTCTCAGAAGAATTTACTTTGCCTATTCCCGAGATTTTCCCAGTAACTGGATTTTCTCTGCTCCATTTCTAATTTCATCACCTAAAGTCCAGGATTTGGAGCTAGGTGCTACTGGTGCCGTCCATATTAAATCTCTTATCTTCCACTCGAGCAGCTGGTGTTCTCTATAAACGCCCAGTATCGTGCCCAGTGGAAAATTGAGAACCTTCGACGGCTCCAATAGATCCTTCCCGAAAATTCCTGCCTGAAATACTTTCAATTTCTACATGTGCAGATTAACATGTATCGTTCCTCCTGTAGTTGCATCTTCTGCACTGGTTGCTTACTCGATTGTGTGCATAGATGCTTTTTCAGGGACAGTGTAGTTAACAGCCGGTAATGGTTTTAATTCTTTCTGCGGCGTTGAAGTAGGTTAGTCAGAAAAATCTAGCAATCGCCATCCCCAATTACGCATTAGTAATGGGAGTTGACCTTCAGTCGACCTCATTTCTTTGTACTTTCCTTATCTACCAGATCAGATCTTCATAGCATCGTTGTCTCGACTTTGTTAACTGATAGAAAATCATACTTTCATCCGTCTTTTATTCATATTACGGCAATCATCAGGTGGAAAGTACGCTTTCGGTATAATAATATAATTTACTTGCCACCAGTGAAGTTTCTACATATTTTCATTTATTGCTTTCAATATGTAGATCAGGTAACACTTCTATCCAAACTGATAACTATGCGAGAGAATATAAGAAAGTAAAAACTTGATTTATATTATTGTATAATTGAAAACATTTTGTTTAATATTGTACTAGATGCTCCATGAATGGTGGATCCAAAATGCAACAACGGGTGAAGGTCGGAGTTGTCGATCCAAAATGTCGGCTCTCAATAGCGTTTAGACAAACCCCAATCATTTTCAATGAAATATTCCTAGTGTCTCGGACACGCCATTTGCAGTACCTACCTTTAAGAATACGCTTGAAATGTTATTTAACACACGGATACAGAAATCTGTAATCAATGTTTCCATGTAAAATGGATAATAAACCATTTGACGCAATTTAGAAACAGGAATCAAAATTGAACGATAAAAATTAGAAATATCAAACTCTGTTAGGAAAAACTCCAAGCTTTTAATATAATTTGTTCATATTAGTAGTGTAAGTGTACTGAAAACTCAGCGCAGTAGTTGGACCCTGGTGTTTACGATTGTCAATGTTGACGAAGCCTATTTAGCTGTCAAATACTACTGAGAATGGAATAAATGGACCTTCAATTGAAACAACAATAATTTTCATCAGAATGACATTTACTATTTACTATTAATGACGGTTCTCTTTCAAAAGCAGAGTTTAAAGTGTAATAAATATAGTAGAGTGAAGCCAAAATGAGAAATCAATATGTCATCATCGTAATGTCGACGTAGAATAGAGAGTCATTAGTGGTGGGGGTACTTCTTTCTACGATAGAAATTACTTTAGAAACACCCCCAAAGCTAGTATAATAGACTCTTCCGACGATTCCAGCGCTCAAAACAGACATGAGGACATATGTACTTCTCATTTTGGTTTCACTATACGCGTGGCAAAACGACAAAAAAAAAACAGCAAGTGTATGCAGCAAATTTAATCGAAAGCACTTCACTTCAAATATCCGTAGTAATATTAAATTGGAAGCTTCTTCTCTGTCCAAACTTACCAGTAGGAATATTGCAATTATTATGGAATCCATATAGTACTTAGAAGTATAGCCGCTTTAGATGGAGCACGTGATTTAGAAGGAATTGTAATTATTTCGCTTTTCATAAATAAGTGTTCACACCTCTGCTCCCATTTCACACACATTTGATTTTTTCAAATTTCAATACCAAATCGACGAAACGTCGTGATCAAATAAATATATTTCTTTGTAGAAAAACATAGTTTTTCTATACCATAACCTAAAATTTCCAATTAAAGTGAAATAATTAAAATTTGAAGATTGAAGGTCTGATAAATAACATTTATAGGAAAATTTTTTGATCCTTGTAATATACACGAAAATATTTACGTATTACGAAAATAGCTTCTGATTAAGATATCCAAGTTCAAGTATCATCTTTGGATAAACATAAAATAAACGGAAACATTTATATATCTATCTTAAACAAATGGAAACTTAACTATATTCCAACAAAATTATTTATGGCATTACGTAATTCTTTTAGTTGAACGGCCTAGAATTTTTTAAATTCATGAACTTAAAATGCGTAAACATACTAAACCTCTTTGTAGACTGTCGTGTTGATTCTTCTTAATAAGATACTATTCTCTGCGTGCCGTCACTAAACAAGCATGCTTTGGACAGCCGGATTTTGAAGTGAATGTAAATTTATTTTTGTATTGGAGATACCCATATCAAAAAATCCAAAACTAACGTATTACTTACAAATTGTATTCACTTTACTGATTTATCTCTCATATTTACATATGTAATTGTGCTCTTATATTTGACGTCATATCTACTATAATCTATTAAAGATTAACCAGTCAAAAGGACTTGTCATTCATTAACACAGTTAGTCGGGGTTCCCAAGGAATGTATTACTTAAACTTCAACCAAATATCAAAATTTGTGAAATATAAAAAAATATAAACACTTATAGGTGAGTTTAGTTATTTTAAACGTTCATTAGTTTTTTGTTATTTTGGACTAACTATATTTAACAAGACAATCCTGCATTTATCAAAGCATTTATCTATGGTAGTTTCTGTTAGTACTGGGCTTCCACGATGCAATCTACTATTAAAAACATGAATTTCATGGTACATAAGATTGAGTTAGAAATTTTCACTAATTCTTGCTGCAGTAGAGGCGCATAAATGCAACTCGAAACTGATCTGGAGTTGTAAACACACCCTAAACACATTGGGGATGGCTAATAATCTATCCTAATCTGGTAGTGGGCATGATCTTATTGGATGAGGAAGAGATATCCGGACAAAAAGATGCTGCGGAGCATTTCAGGACAGAACTGACGTGACTACGATACTAACAACATATCAAATTCTGGGCGAATCAGAAAATGCTCCAGTATCGGAACAACTGTTCTGGTTTGGTGCATGCGAAAGAGTGTATTATACCTAGTCATGCCAGGATCAAGAAACTGCTAGAAATTGACCGCACAAATGTCAAGGTGATTGTCTCTGTCTTACGTCACTGTAAATCAGCAGCATTAACAGATCATGCTCTCTGATGGACTGAATGCGATTGGTGTTTACAAGAAGTTGAGCAATCTTCTACATTTCGGCTTCCCAAATCAGATATGTAACTTCGGAAACTCTGACTTCCCTGAAGACCTGAAACATAGCATTCAGCAAAATATGAGATACTTAAGGGCCTAAACTTGTTGGATGAACTCTATGTAAGTATGTAAGTAAATAGAAGGATGATGTTACCATGCGACCTAAAAGATTATTGTGTCCCTATTCTTGCTGCTTTACGCTGACCTTCCAATCATATTCCTTTCAGAAAGTGTAGGATGTCAGAGGGCCCAGTCTAGGTAAGTTCCCTCTTCGATTGCACAAGCTCCAGTCACGTCCGCGGTTGCGCAGTCTACCAGTTTGAGAGGAGTGAATCGTGTTTCATCCTGTCCCCACAAAATCTACTTCAGAATTTTTTCCCATCAAGCTTATCAGGTGTCCTAAAGTCTACATGGCTGAAAGTATTCCTGTTTTAGGCGAACATTGTTCGTTCTTACTCAGGTTGATGACTATGTAAACCTCCTCTGGTTTAGTTCCCAGAAAATTTTACTTTGCTCATTCCACTGTTCCAGTCTATTTTTATTCTTCAGTATTGTATCTGCTACTTAACCGCAAAAGGGTTAGGCCTACAAAAGGCATCCAGCCCTTTTTTGCGAAGTTATCCGTTAATTTCGTTCCTTCCCTCCTGTGTGACCTGGAACCACGGAGGGTTACTTTATTTCTTTGGCTAGCTCATTAATTTCCCTAGGCATTCCAAGACATCTGGAACTGATTTCATATGATTCAGCACTTGATGGCTGTTGATATCAGAAATGATGATAATCTCCTGCTCCGATAGTTCCTATCCATATTGAACTGGAAATCTTTCATAGGTATATTCGACTGAAATACTCTGGTATTTTCCAAGCTTCGAATATGTGTTCTAGGCCATATATCCTATTCAGTTCCTTCTGCCGTTTTGGAGCCATCAGTATACAAGGTCATTTATCTTCCACCAAGAGATATTTCACCCTATACCGTTACACTACACTCTCATTCTTCTTGTATCTGGCCGCAAACCAAACCGGGATTCATCAGAAAACAAAAGAGATGACCAGTTTTGTTCATCCCAATTTAAATATCGCTGCACCCATTCCAGTCTTTTTCCGCGATTTTCTCTCGACAAAGCAGAAACCTTCAGAGAGGGCAAAGAAACACGAAAATTCCGTTTCTCACATAAATGCATGCGTGAATTTTAGTATTCTAGACAAAGTGGACATAGGTGAACAATTAAACAGTGCTTATTTGCGACACAAAATTAAGTACAACGAAGATGTGGAAAAAATGATATTTTGCGCCGGTTAATTATGTGTATAAAAAACTGGGAAATCTTAGCCTAGCGTCGGTTAATTATATGTATAAAAAACTGTGAAATCTTATCCTATGTCGGACAATGTAAAATCGAAAAGTGAATTTTCTGTAATTTATGAGCGCGTTGATATGTATTACGTAGGTGTAGGTGGTGTTTTGCCACTTTTAGTGTTCATAATTCACAACAGGCAACCTAAGAAACGTTTTAACGGAAACATATAAACTGTTGGATATTATTTGTATAACGCTCATGTCGACAGCAAAATGTGAACGATGTTTTTCCACTATCAAACGCATTAAAACTTCTCTGAGAAGCACAATCTCAGAAGATTAACTGAACGCATTTTTACAACAAAGTCATAGACGTGTTTTATAGCATGAAAAATAGGAGAATGGATTTTATGTACAAAAAATAGACAAGTTTTTATTTTGTGCCCACCTTCGTTCATAACTCACGAGCCGCCACTGCTAATACCTATACCAAATCTATATCCAGATATGTATGTTTGGTGTACAACATGAATTTGTATAGCTATACCGTAGTTTAGATAGATTTTCTCAGTGCGTATCGCCAATACGAGAGAAATATTTCAATCTGTAAACTCTAACACAAAACAGCTGGAACATTACATTGAAACAGTTTTGTGTAGGTATATCGCTATATGTAAGGAAAGCTGTTACATAAAAAGTAGCAGCTTTTCAAACTACTAACCAGAAGTAACTTTATACATCACTAGTTTCCTGCAGAGCTATTGAAATCCAACATAGACATTCTTACTACAACATGCTTTAATTGCAAACATTTATTACACGTAGAAAACGATCTGACAAGAAAAAGAAATTGCCCATATATTATATGCAAATACCCTAAGAAATACTCTCGATATTTCCGATAGTTTTGAATACATACCAGAGTCTTGGGAGTATACGATCGCGAGAGGACGCTTGTTTAGAAATTGATTTATCTGCTACATAGACACATTTAGCATGTAGCAGTATATTATATGTAGCAGTCAACAAGGCGGTATGCTTTCGATATGTATTCGCTTTCACATCTGCGACGCGGCACATGAAAGTGTTTGGGTTTCGGAAAACAGAACAACAGCTGTGAAATTGGGAGAGCGAGAATAAACGTTTATAAATAAGATGGATTGTCAATTTCTTCGAAACGAAAGGAGCATGTTCTTTATTTACGTTAGTAAAAGTATACTTGCTACTTTTAATAGCTTGTTGGATCGAATCTGGTTTGCAGTACATATTTCTACATGGATAGTGTCCTAATAGAAATCCTAATATCTTCAAATTTTAGTAAGGGTTACTGTTCAAAATAATCCGAACTAACAAGGAAACTAGCAGGTCAGCATATCGCCGATCGAGGTGAAAAAAATTGAGGTGATTTTTTAAGCTGATGAAGGGCTTTGTGAATAGACCTCTGATTTAAAAAAAAAAGAAAAACGATATTTTCTTTGAACGGCAAAAGATGCGTTTAATCGTGTAAATTCCTAATTTATATCATTATACTGATAAAAAATGTAAATTGTGCAACATTTAGCTGAGATAAACTGAAAAAAATCCAACATAAACTTCATTTAACATCCGTAATTTCTAATACGAAACAAATGGGCCGCCTGGTCTAGTGGGTAGCGCGTTCGGTTCCTAAAGGCAAAGTCGAGGGTTAACCACTCAAAAAAATGACCTACAATTATTTCTAATTCTATCAAATCCATTACTTATAAATAATTCCTACTAATTCCCAGTAATTCCTGGTAATTCCTAGTAATTCTTGATAATTCCAAATTGTATTAAACTGATTTAGATTGAGAATATGTAACATAATAAAAAATATGTGGATATTTCTATTATATATAAATAAATAGTTAGTTCTAATTATTGTGCATATAAAAAGCGTATGTTAATAACAATAAGAATAATAGTCATCATGAATAGGCAATTGCAAATTGATAATTTACACTATTCCATTATATACAATGAATGTGATGATAATACTGTGTGAAAGTAATAAAACATTTACAAAATTTAAGAAAAATTTATAGAGCGTTACTGCAAAAAAGAAATATATTATATTATATACACATAAAACTATGCTGCTATTACTAAAAGCGCAAATATCTCAAGAGACCATTTGTTAGTAGTATAGATATTTTTTCATACAAAAAGACATAATAACATGTTTATTTTATTGTAAATATAAGATGAATTGGGGTAAATGTCACAAAGAATTTCAATAATTTGTTAACCAATAATAATTTTAACCGTCTTGGTTAAAATTATTATTAGTTTATTATACTTTTCTAATTTTATAATATTTTGCAAACCTATACCTTCAGGCCGATACTTTTATTTTTCTAAACTTGTTCCATATTTGTAACATCTGCTTCCAGATTTTGTCAGGAACAGCCTCGACTCTGTAAATATTTTATTGCTTTAAGCAAGACTTAAAACCTCTTCGAATAACATTATCCTCAATGCCATATATTTTATTTTTTAAAACGCATTGAAATGAATCACCTTATTTTATTCTCCTATTGTTAAAAAAATGTCTAAACAATAAATAATTGTAGATAGTACAACCATAAAAGCCATATAAGCATCCAAATTCCCTTCCTAGTTTTATATTTTGCAATATTGTGTGTTTGTAGTTAAAGTGGTTTCGCAGAGTTCTCAGTCAATCAGCCAATTCTTTGCTTAATTCCAAAATCATACAGTAATTCCTATCTAATGCCATTAATTCCAATTAATTCCTCTAATTCCAAAGATAATTCCAGTAATTCCATTGAAATCGTTAGTAATTCCCTTAAAAATAGTGTAATTCTAAGGTGTACAACTAATTCCAAGAGTGGTTATCCCCTCGAGAGAAGTCTGGAGTTCCAGGTTGTGTCGTGTTCTTTTTTTATAATAATATATAAATGATTATTCAGTTTAATTTTCGCATTTGAATTTAATTTTTGTATTTGAAGTTAAATTGTTGCGACACTTGAATCGTGTATGAATTAAAATTCAATAATACATTCAGATATAAAACATTAATTATAAAAAATTATGGCAATAAATGAATTACCGTATTTTTTGCACTATAAGACGCACCTCAAATTTAGAGACGATTTATTGAAAAAAATATATTATTACCTTCGGACCATAAGACGCACCCAAAAGTTGGGTCCATTTTTATATATAAAAGAGCGCGTCTTATTGTCCGAAATTTTTTTCTACGTAAAAAAGCGCCCGTCTTATAGTCCGAAAAATACGGTAATGAAGAAAAATTGAAAATACTTATTATTACATAAACGTATTTTTATAATATAAAAATTTTATATATTATTGCACCATGATTGTGATTCTGTTTTTTACTGAATTTTTCATTTTCAATTTTAATTCATGTGTGATTCACGTGTCCCAACAATTTAAATTTAAATACTAAAATTAAATTTAATAATTATTTATATATTATTAACAAAAATAAAATGAATACGACAGCAACCTGGAACTCCAGACTTTGCCTTTAGAAACCGAGCGCGCTATCCACTAGATCAGGTGGCCCATTTGTTTCGTCTTCGATATTATTGATATATGAGTGCGGCCACGAGAGTACAAATGAAGTTTATGTGAGATTTTTTTAAATTTATTACAGCTAAATGTTGCTCGTTTTACATTTTTGTCAATACAATCATACAAATTACGAATTTACACAATTAAACGCATTTTTTTCATCCAAAAGTATTAGCTATTTCAACTCATGAGATATACAGGTAATTCTTCCCATTTCGGCGGTTGAAAAATGTTAACTGAAATAGTCTCGTTTCGGGCGTCCAAACTATATTTCTTTTTCTTGAATCCCATTTCGTGCGTAAAATTTGCAAGTAATAGTAAACTCCTAAAAACGTCTATTAAGCCATAATTATTGAACTCGTCAGGAAATTATGAATCAATTTATTTTTATTTATTTTTAATATTAATATATTGGTTTGAATTTATAATCATCATTTGCATTAGAGGTGAAAGTTGTTAGGGATTAAATTTGTTTACCCAGTAATCTCTTACGGACTAAAATCCATTTGTTGTGAATTTATAATTAACTTAAGTTTATAAGGAATTAATGTTGTTTACAATAAACAATACAATAATATCTATAAATATTATGCATGTGTCTTCAAGGGTTACCGTACACTTCTTTTAATTTGACATTAAACTGCTAAATCGACAAAAGTTGTTAATTTTGTTTTTATTCTTCTATATTTCCTGTAAAATACAAAATTGACGCACGAAACGGGAATTCAAAAGTACATTCGCTTTCCATCAATAAACTAAATGCCCCAAACGGTCACAAAATAAATTTTAGAAAATGTGGGTCAACAATATAATTAAAGTCTTGTCTTTTACAATACAGAGAACTTCCTAAATAATTATATATTACTAATAGAGGTTATTGTACTATAACTAAAAGTATTCAATACATAAATAAATATCTCCTAATAGCTGTAATAACACTCGACTCCCTAATTAAGAAATGCTTAGTACTTTAATCTTTTAATTTAAGGGATTATTTCAGAGTCTTATACTCAGAATTCAAAATTTACTTGAAAATAAGCAAATCTTACATATGTAAGAACTTGATACATAGTTTGCTGTCACATACATACAGAGTGATATAGAAAAAACTATAATGCATATCACTATGAGATAGAGGAACGAAAAATAACAAATATATATAAGTTCCTATACACTAATTTCCGATTGCTTTTTTTTTTCAATTTACAAACTGTTTTTTATATTGTTCTTCTATTTTAGTATTACCTAGGCAATAAAAAATATTTTAAGGTAGGGTGTGATTTCATGAAACAAAACATTTGGCAAATGTCAAACCAATATCAGCATAGTGCCTTGAAAGATTTATTTCAAAATGCTGCGCTATACTTTCGTAGAATACAGGGACATGATCATGTGTTACGGCGAAGCTCGTTCAAATTCTTCCGAAGCTCAACGGATGTATCGAGAGAGATACCCATTAAGGCAAGTTCCTAATGTTAGGACATTTATTGACGCACATAGGCGTATGGGAGAAGATGGTTTCTTTAAAAAACCAAAATTTGACTCTGGGGTTAACAGAACTCGTGGTACTGTTGCAAATGAAGAAGCTATTTTGCAAATAGTAGAAGACAATCTTAGAATAAGCACCCGAAGAATAAGTGCAGCTGTACGAAATGCAATTGTGAATCTGTTAGGGAAGTCCTCAAAGAACAACTTCTTCATCCATTTCATTTCCAAAAAATCCATCACCTATTGGAACGGGATTTCCTACCGCGTTTACATTATTGCGAGTGGTTGGGGCAAAACTTTCTGTCATTAAATTTGTTTGCGGATGAAGCAGGTTTTAGTCGCGATGGCATTTTGAATATTCACAATATGCATTATTGGAGCGATGAAAACCCTCATCAAAACGTAATGCGGAATCACCAGTATGGGTTTTCCATTAATGTGCGGGCAGGTATAATCGACAATTATCTAATTGATCCATTTCGAATGCCCAGACGATTGACAGACGAACTCAATTTTTTTTTTGGAAAATGAACTGAATACTTTATTAGAAGATGTTCCATTGAATATTATAAGAAGAATGTACTACATGCATGACGGCGCGCCAGCTCACTATTCTAGGAGAGTAAGGGAATTTCTGCAAAGAAAATTTGGAAATAGGTGGATTGGTCGTGGGGACCTATACCATGGCCAGCTCGTAGTCCGACCTTAATCCCCTCGATTTTTCATTTTGGGGATTTATGAAAAGTGAAGTGTATGTCGCAGAACTAAATAGTGAAGAACAATTATGGAACAGAATTGTGGAGTCTGCTGACAGATTTTGTAACAATGCTAACATATTTCAAAGATGCCGTCAGTCATTAACACGAAGATTAGAAATCTGCATTCAGGAACATGGTCACCAATTTGAACACCTTATACAGAACTAATATGTATCTTATATTTTTGAATATTGTTTTGTTTAATAAAAGCCTTTTAACTTCAAGAGCTTGTAACTTGAAAACAAAAAGCAATCGGATATTAGTGTATATGAACCTTTCTTGTTATTTCTTGCTCCTCTATCACATGTTGCTGTGCATTGTAGTTTTTTTCTATGTCAGCCTGTATATATATGAATATAACTTTAGAATTACTATTCTCTTTTCTATACCTATTTTGTCCGTATTTTCGGACATATGTTTTCATACACATGTAAAACTATGAATTAAACAAAAAAAATGTAGTTGGAAGAGTAAATAAATAAGTGAAAGTACTTCCTAATTTGTTTTAATGTAATAAACCTTGGTATACAATTTACATCGCTACCGGTTTCGATCTGTTTGACCTTCTTCAGGCAACTAAACAAATTATAGTTAATTTAAACAGAAACTTTTGAGAATAGATTGTATTAAACTTCATTTTATTCTTAGCAAGACATTTTTTTAAGGTGATTAATTGGGAACGTCAGCACGTCCCTCCAGCACAAAGCATCATACATAGTGTAAAAAAATGTCTTGCTAGGAATAAAATGAAGTTCAATCTAATCTATTCTCAAAATTTCCTGTTTAAATTGACTATAATTTGTTTAGTTACCTGAGGAAGGTCAAACAGATCGAAACCGGTAGCGACGTAAATTGCGTATCAAGTTTTATTACATTAAAACAAATTAATAATAAAGTACTTTCACTTATTTATTTATTCTTCCAGCTAAATTTTCTCACCTAATTATGGAATACACTAAATCACTAAAAAAAAAAATGTATCCGAAAATTGAAAGATTCGTACTAAACTAGATGACAGGTAAACAAGCATTCTCGATCAATAACTTAAAAAATATCCATAGCGCTCTATACAAAAACCACAGGAACTAATTTGGTTGTCTGACATATTTAGTTAAAAATTAGAAAATATTCCTCACATATTCCGAAAGAGAAACTGCACAATATTTAAAAACATTATATTACAAAATCTCTTACTTTCTCCGATTTTTTTTAGAAAAGTTTCAGTTACACTCCCATAACAAATTGCTTATTACCACAACTTCAATTAAATTTACACACGAACGAAAAATACTTCGCCATTATTTAAAGCACTGCCTGTGACGTGAACGTAATTTGACTTTAAACGATTCATTTTTCATCTCCTTTTAAGCTTATCTGTAAATCAAACTAGCCAACGTGGGAGAACAATTTGAACCAGTTCAAGTTTTTAACACCGATACTTTTTTTGGTTTCTGGGTGTTTGCACTGAAATGAATTAATCAAGGACAAACGGATGTGTAGAAAAAAAAATATTAAATATGTATTTATATTATTCTAAATTTATATTCCACAAATAAAATGTTTATTTCAGCTTTGACTAGAAATAAATACTAGAGCTTTGGGATGCATTTTTTAAGAAAACGTTGAATATCAAATCCTAGTATTATACTTTAAAGTTCAAGGATTATCTCGTAAAATTTAAAATTATTTTTTTTTAATTGTTTTAATCCGGCTTTAAAAAGGACAAAATACGTAATTCCTTATTGGTTGACCTCTATACATACGTAACAACTTTTATCTGCCAACAATCGCAAACGCATATTTACTCATTGAACTGGAAACGAAGGTTATTAAATGCATTCGTTTATTTGTTTTCCAACCAATAATAATTATAGTAACTGTGGTTGCTTGTCAATGAACTCGTTCCAGGACTTTTATTTGTTGTTACATGCACGTTAGCGAATAAAACGAACGAATCTGTTGGCAAGGAACACAAGCTGGATTAGCCGAGTGCGGCGTACAGTCCACGACTTTCAAGTTTATATTTAAAACGCCAGCAGGCTGATGAATAAGGGGAAAGTGTTCTATCTTTTGATGTTTGATTTATCTTCGCATGTCTTGTTTTGTAAATAGAAAATAGACATTGAGTCTTTGAGAACGGTGACTAAGCCTAAAATAAATATGTCTATTTAAATGTGCACATATAAAGCAAGTATATAGATTTGGCGCCGCGGGAGCGTTTATATCTGTAATAAAACCAGTAGCGCTGGTTTTACAATGATCGCAAAATGTCACATGATGACAAAGAGAAATACAAATGTTTAGCAAAACGAGGTATTGTTTCTGAAACTTATAATAGATTTCAATTACTGTTGTAAATGACAAAGCATGTTAAACGTAGAAATTAAATATTGAATTGAGTTACAAAGCTGTCACATGATGACAAAGAAAAAGTAAAAAATGTTTACCAGACGAAGTATTATTTCTAAGATGATAGATTTCAATTACTATTTTAAATAACAAAGCATATTAAACCTGGTAAATATGCAACTGAGTTGCAAAGCTGTTGTTTCTTTATGACTAATATAGATGGTACTCGAGACTATCTGTACTGAAAGAGGTGATAATCTCCATACCGAACAGAGACCAAGCACGTAGTGACATCACTGCTTTTGATGACCGGTTCACGGACGGATCTAAATCTAGGCAGGGCACAGGAACCGATATTTCTGGATCGAGCCCTAATTAATGGATATCCATAAGCCGGGGGAAGCATGCAGGTATTCGCCCTTGCTGCCTGCGCAGAAATGATTGCAAAGAGGGGCTG
Organism: Protaetia brevitarsis; assembly: GCA_004143645.1. NCBI lineage: Eukaryota > Metazoa > Arthropoda > Insecta > Coleoptera > Scarabaeidae > Protaetia > Protaetia brevitarsis. The sequence continues at coordinate 50,156 of RXPK01002903.1, read as the reverse complement.
CATGAGGAAGAAAATAAGTATAATGACTGACAGCTAGGCTGCTATCAAGGTCAGTCTCGAACCATGTAACTAGGTCAAAGCGAGTTAAAGACTGCAAACAATCTCTCAATACACTGGCACGAGACTGCACGGTGTCTCTGATTTGGGTACCAGGAAAGGATATAAAGGGCCATGTAATAGCCGACGAACTAGCCAAGGAGGGCTCTAAAAGACACGTTCATAGGTCAAGAGCACGTGTGTGGAATTACCAGGACCATGCTAAAAGGGAGATTTGGATCTGGTTAGATAAAGAAAGTACAAAGAAATGGAAGTTGACTCCATACTAAACCGCTAATAGAGGATGAAGATGCTAAATTATCTGATAACTTACTCAGACGCAGCAAGGAAGAAGTTAAAACCATTACTGGGTTGCTAACTGGACACTGTCCCCTGAAAAAGCAATCTTATACAACACGGTCAACAGCTAACGGTCGCCAAAGCTAACCGTGGTGCAGAAGAAGAGAGACTTGAAAGTACTCAGGAAAAAACATTTCGGGAGCTCTCGAGGGTTCTCAAGTTTCCTCCGGGCAAGATACTGGCCTTTATAGAGAACACCAAGCTACTCGAGTGGAAGTAAGAGATTTAATAGGGACGGTACAATGAGCGCCTAACTCAACCCTAACCTCAAAAAAAAGGTGTAATTGCAATAATCGAAAAGCCACCACATCACAAGGAGCAATGAGGAATACATTTTTAACATCAACAAGCAGATCTTGAAAATTCCCAACGATTAACTTAGAAAGCAACTAAGAAACGAAAACATGCAATGATCTTCTCACGCACATAAATTGACACACACTATATATAAGTATAGGTTCTAAAACAATATATCCATATTTCCAGTGAAGCTAACTGCAACTGCCATATACATATTCATGCAAGTGTATTGTAAAACGGTCATGCTAGGCATGGATTACTAGAATATAGAGCTACCCTTATGAAGACAGTAAAACTATTATACTGAAACGTAAGATTCAAATAGTCCTATTGACGATGGAAGCAGCCCAAGCACTAACTTCATTCAATACTTTCGTTTTTTTTTTTTATTTAATGTTACTCATTTACTTACTTTTGATAACATTCGTGTTTTAATTGATAGAGTTTCGGTAATTTAACGAAAAAGACAAACAACATGATGAGTTATAAACTACATGCCAAAAAAATCGCAACACCTCGAAGGAGGTCAGTCACAAAGCTGCAATTTTAACAACAACTGGCTGCATGTAAAAAGTCACTGATAATCATATCGCCCACATCTGTCAGAACTTCATACACAAAGAGAAAGTAGAAATTCTTCGCTGGCCTGCTCCCTCTTCGGATTTAAACCCGATTGAGCATGTGTTGGATGTGATGGGTCGCTACATAAAGCGTTTATCACAAGCAGCAAACACCTTGCAAGAACTTGTTCGTCATCTACAGCAAACTTGGGATGAGATCCCACAAGATGCCATTGACCATCTCATTCAGAGCATGCTTCGCAGTGTTAGCCAGTACTACATAAACCGTCCTGGAGATGTGACATTTTATTGATAAATTTTTGTTAATTGTTAGTATTTTTTCGAATTGTTATGATTTACTACTGAAAACTATTAGTAATGATTTGCTACTTGAAGCTTGCCAAAATTTTAGCATTGTTAGTCGAGTCTTGATGCGAGATAGTACAATTCTGCGTTAACTATTACGCATTGTAAATGTTACAATGTCGGGTATGGAAAATCGCAGAAAACGACCATTATTTAATAACGTAGAAAAGTATATCGGTGAATTCCAGGATTTACATTATGGTGGTGCCAAAATAATTTGTACAGTGTGCGATAATTTGATTACTGTGTTATCTACCTATTAAGGTTAATTTAATTTTGCGTTTTACGTTAGTTATACAACCCTGCTTTCCGCTGAGTGTATTTTGAGTTGCATATTTTGATTTGTTTATTTTCCGAGAATTTTTCACAATTTTATTTTGGTTAGTATAAAATTTAGTTAAAGAGTTTATTGTATGATTTAATTAATTTAGTGTTAAGTTTTTTTAATTAATCCATTCATTCATATTTCTATTGTTTTCGTGTACTGTTTTAATGCGGATTCTATTGAATGTTAGCGTATTGTTTATACAACTGCGCTGTACGTTTTTGAGAGAGGGATTTTTGTAAGATAAACAATTATAGAGTTTTGTTAAGGACTTCCTTGTTCGACTATTGATGTGAGTAGAGTAGACGTATTTTTGTATATCTTTGTTGCCATTTTGTAATTTCATTTATTTCAATCAGTTCACAGCAATATGTTACATCCCTAGATGTTGAACGGTCTTTTTCAAAATATAAACATGTTTTATCATCGCGACGAAAGCAGTTTAGTGAATAAAAGCTTGAACCACTTAGTGCTACAAATTTTTCAGCAATACTATACCATTTCTGCTACTTCAATAATGCAAAATGCTTATACATAATATTTATAGTTAAATAAATGAATAATTCTGCTCTTTTTCGACACTGTACTGTATACTTGTGCTAAACGTTAATGTCACATACATAAAACTTAGTAATGACCTGGTGCGCCGACGAAATTTGACCAATCTAATCATAAATCAAGCTATTTTGTTTAGAATTGCATACGTTTTAATAACAAAATAATAATATTAACAAATCAAACTGCAGCAACTAGCGTTGCGCAAAATTAACCGATGTTACCACTACAAAATTAAAAAAGGGCGCGTTCTTAATATCAGCAGACCATGGCAAAACATTCTGCAGAAACAAATTTAAAAAATATAACAATCAACACAATAATATATTACATATACATAGTACATTTAAATATTTATTCCAAATAATGTATACCCACCCTACGAATACATATGTACAACCGTGACAGAATGAAAGTTACCGATCTGAGGAAATCGGAATCCTGGGCGTAGAAGCATTTATTTTCTACAACTGTTGGTTTATATTAACTTTAATAAAAGAAATATCTTCTAATAATAATAGTGATAATTAATTAAATGCAAATTAAATTAAATCAAGGAGCTAATGAGGTTCTATTAAAAGAAAATACTTTTCATAAAGCAACAAACAAAATGCACTTTGTCGCACCTTAGTAATCACATGAAGCAAACAAATTTAACATTTGTAATGCATTGGTATTATATTGACAGGAAAATTTCTAAAATATTCATGACATTCTAGATAAATAAAAACAAAGTAATAAAATAGTTTTGATAACCAAGGGAACAAAAGCTAACAAATCGTATCTTTCGGACTCGAATGATGTGTGCAAAAAGATATTGAGCCATTGACAAACGTAATGCTTGAGAACTTGTTACATTTCCAAAAACCAATTGCTTTTGTTATTTTGGAGTATATATCAACACTTTCAACCAAACTACCTAATGAATAGATTTTGGGCGTCAATGAGTTAAAACATATCTACATATAAGAACACCCCGTATACCAACTATTCGAAAACAGATTGAACAATGTGGCTGCAGTTAAAAACAAAACAAATCGGTTACCATGGCAACCATATGAATAGGAACACAAACAACCTACACGTGTCAGTATATCTCGAAATAATTGAAAATACTTGATTTGAATTCTCCAGGTATGTACGCATTACAGTTTAAATGAAATTCTTTCGTTAATTAAGAAACATTTAAGAAGAGTTTGGCAATGACAAGTCGTAAAGTTTATAGATATTTTCAAACGTATGCCAAAATATAGTGTAGCTAATTTCTCAGTTCTTTAAAAGAGATTAAACTAATATTTCAACTTTTAATAACAGTACAAATTCGATCTAATATTATTTAAACAAACTTACATCTTCTCGAATCTCTTTCCTCAACGAGATTGCCTCCTCTCGAGGTTTATCAAAAGCATCCATGCCATCTTCGGCTAGACAGTCACTGATAACAAAATAGTCACAATTATAACAATATTAAGAACATTAATAATCATTGTCCTGGTATCCAACCGCGATAAAGATATTTCCGAAATAAGGTTCTTATATCTATGGCACCACGCGAATCGTCAATTTGTACCATCTACCTACTCCTATATAATCACTTTTAGTCGGCGAATAAAACGCAACAGATCGCCGGGAAGCTCAATCGCTGCAGTGATCGGATCTGACTGACTGACTGAATGACAATAACAGACGATGCACACAACACACACCAGCAAGCACAACAGTGAGAGCAAAAGACATGTGCTCCGCTACCTAACTATTTGTTGTCGCCTTTCACCGTGGCCGATGCGGTGCCTAAGGGGAGGGGAAGAGTGACGGACTCAGCCGTCTGAAGAAATCCCCGATACTACCTATGCAGTGGAATCGATCTCTCGGTATCGTATTGCCCGCTGACTGTATGTCTGGAAGAAGAAGATTGTTAGTAGGTGCTCAGCGTATATTAGCTTTGGCGTTTGTAGAACGACTTAAGTGGTTGCGATAAGAACGCTAAAAATTGTTTTCAGGCGACGAGCAAGAGATTTAAACGTACAATTGAAAAGAAGCAACACCTGGTCCTCTTCAAAGAATATCCTATAGCAAAATGCAAAAGAAGACCGCATCATTTAAAGAAAAATCGTGCTTACAACAGAACCATCCAAACTGCCACTCACCGATATGAATGAAACACATTTTGACACCTTTGTAAAACCCACTGAGTGTTTTAATAGTATGTTCCAACACAAGTTCCGAATTAATTCTCGTCCGTTCGAGTTTGCGCATTTCACTTTTTTTCTGTTCCAAGAGAAAGAATATAATTCGGGCTTTTGGTGGAATTTCAAATTCACTGTTCCTACAACTCCTCTGAGTCACTTCGGAACTGACGAGAATTGTGATTTGAAATTCTTCTTTAGAGGCAGGCATTTTATATTCGCGCATGTACTGATTCATCTTTTTATACCGCATGATGTGATGCAAAATAAAGCGTTGTTTCATTTCATTGCCATACCTATTACACAATAAATTAGTGAGCCTGATTTTAATGATTGAAAAATTGTAATTTCACTGCGCTAATATTTCAATATAGTGAAAGGTGTGTTGAATAAGGGTTTACAATATATGATTTTTCTAGATGATTTATAACAACAGACTTATTTATAACTTAGGTAAAGATCTAAAACATAACAAAAAGTATTTTTTTCTCAAATAAAAAGCTGAAAACTTAGATTCTTAATCCTATGTGTATAAAAAAAACATGTGCCACTACAGTTTAATAAATGAATTTAAACGGGATTATTACACGTTATAATGGCATTTATATTTTTTGAGTTCTAATATTGCGTTATTGAATTGTTTTATTTTCATTAATTTCTATTTTTCTACTTCTAACCTTCCTCCATTTATTTTTCGCCCGTTTCCATGTAAACGATTTTTCATTTTGTGATATTCCCTCAAATCTGCTCGAATATCATCAATCACATCCACCCTATATTTTGTCTTCTTTTTTAAATTTTCTTTCGCTTTATCATTCCGTCGTTCTTTCTCCTTCATATTATGGTTTATCTATACTAGTTGTAGCTACTTCATTTCTACTTTCATTATCTTCATTTGTTCTCGATCCTACTATATTTCCCCCAACGCTTTCTAATGAAATGAGTGGGACGATAATTTTTCTTTTTTCCAATTTCTTTTTTCCAATAATGTCCATTTCTGTGGCATATTCAAAAACTTTTCTAGTGTTGTATTTTATTCAGCCAAATGTTTTTTATAATTATTCGTCAATGTTTTGAATCTGTTTTCGCAATGATATTCATCATATTCTTCATTGGTTTTTTTTAATTCACTGGAAATTATGTTCCACATATTTTTTTATTTAGCTTTGGATCTTCGTATTTTATTTTATATATACCTAATAATTTTGATGTGGCAAATATATATGAAATAAGCGTATGTATCTCAATGTAGCAATGGTAATACTATTTTTAATTATGTGTATGTAGAAAAATTTACTATTAGCGCTCGCATTGCACTCATTAATAGTGCACGATCTTATGTGCGAATTATCTGCAACAGTTAGATAATATTGATTACACAAACATATCTAAAATATCTGATTTCCACTATCCCTTTTACAAAAAAATTGAAATTAACACCATTTTACCTAATGTATCCAATAATAATTATCATAATTTATAAGCATAACCTCCACAATAATCCCATAATAATCCAAAGCATATTTGTATCGGCACCCAGGCATACGAATTAAACGCCATCTACTGGAACTCTGCCACACTAGAAAAGTTGTTCCAAGTAAAAGGCAAATTCGAAATTCAAATAATTCTCAAATAATTCGTAATTTGTTAGGGATTTTAGGAAATCGGAATTTTAGAATTCGATATTCTTCCGAACTGCAGTTCGGGACTTGTGTTGGAACATACTACATATTACTGCTTTCTGTTTGTTACAAAATTCACGTTCAAGTCTATCGCTAAAATTTTGATTATTTTTACGATTTACGATTCTTGTATTACGCCTTCGATTCTATGTGGAATCCATAACAACTGAAACATTCCTACTCTAATTACATAATTTCCTCATAATTATTAACAATAATAATAACAAAAATATTGGTAAGCTTGATAGACATTATGTTTGCGACCGTGAAGCGATTTATCTCCTAGCATCTGCCGAGGAGCAAGAAAAACCACAGTAAAACCTTAGTTTGGGAGCAGAACTTGAGAAGCAACACCAGACCCTGTTCCTAATAGCTAGCAAATTATTATTATTGTCCTTCTGGGTGGAAGAGGCAGTTTTCGCCTCCTTTCAATTCCGATAGTGTTTCCAGCTCTTCGCGGAACATGAAGCTGGCTCATCTATCACTGGAAGGATGGAGCCTGGTAATGAATTGAAAGCAAAAAAAAAGGCGTATCTATTCTAATATTTAACAATAACTTAATCCTAATTACTCTAACCAATAGTAATTAAATTAAAGATTTATATTTTAAATGTTTACTTTATTCACCGGTACTATGCTAATACTATAATTTAACATTCATCCTGACTAAAGAATATGAAATATTTGTTTCTAAATACGTACTACCTCAGTACTCCTAACGCTCTCTAGACAGTGTACGACACGCTTCTGAGCCACAAATACACTATGTGTGCTTCCACAAGCGCCCCAGAAGATGTCATACGATTACCTTGAGTAAATCTGGGCATGGTAATACTGTATTAGAAAACTGTGTGGTAAAAAAGAAAATTTCGGAAGTTGGAAACATGAACATTGATTTTTTTAATTACTTATACATTTTCCATCCTACCTGGAGATTCGATGCTGGTAAGCTACAATTACATAAGTTAAAAACCATATAATGCGTTTTATTGAGGTTCATATGCAATTTATTGTCTGAAAATCCCATCGACTTAGCTCCTCTAATAGGACGCAATTCACTTTGCCGTTTATATCAGTACTTCCCCACGCAGGGGCACGACAACCCATGGGTTATGATCTTCACCGTACTGTATCATCCTCTCCACTCCCTTCAAGTATGCAGTAACAAACATTAGGCTCGTGCTGCTTCCATTGTTGTCCTCCAGTCTCCTGACTGCTGGGTCTCTAGAACAGAAATCATTTAGTAGTGTGACGTAATTTTTCTTTAAAATATACAGGATCTTACTCTGTCAGAGTCTAACAGGTGTATCACATCACCCTTGACTTCGCCCAGTCCTGCAACTCATTCTTCAACAAGTCATTATATGTGTGTTAAAGCTACATCGATGCTGCTGAAAACTAACATCTTGCATAGGATCTCCAAAGCCATCTAACTGTGCTGAAAATTTATTTGTTATTGCATTATATTGTCCCTCTCAAGAAACTTAAAGATGCAGCAGGGCTTGCCCTAGTTAGAGTTTAAAGGGCATGCTATTCAATACCCTTCAAGAATTCTCATTGAAGATCCCACGACTTGAACATCTCGTCTTTTTAGCTTCCTTTTTGCTTCTTACAGCGTACTACTCGCTTAGTTAATTTAGCTCCACGTTCTAAGTTTCCAGGAGTCGGGATCTCGGTCTTCGTGATTCCCAGAAATTCCTTGGTGATACAAGTAACGGTTTCGATAATCTTGAGGCATCCTTAGTCGTCTCAAATCTAATTACTACACCTTCCGCGGCATCTATTTTGAAGTAGACCATTTCTTTATCAGGACTGGGCTTGATTCAAAATTGCAGACCTTCCCAACTACCTGTACTTCCTTAGATTGCCTCCAAGACAATCTTCCTTCTGGATACTTTACCATTACTACACCTATATTTACAGCAGTTAAAGCTTAGCTAACGGTTGAATTTCTGTAACTTAAGGGGATTAGTTTCTTGTCAAAGACAAGAAGTGCACTTCCTTCAAAACTAGTACCTTCCTGAATTGTGGTACTTGATTTCATTAACACTGTACCAGCCACGCCTCTCTTTTTACTACGATTGGTTTTTGGGCTTTTTGGATTTTATGAATTTCCCAGCAGCTATCGTAGTTTTAATTGCTCACTTTCGTTTTTGTGCACTCGAAAGCTTATATTTCATAATGTTCAATCAATCCATCGCTATATTGTTTAACTGCACTTCAATCTATTAAGCTTGTAAAATTGCCATTTCCATGAAGTGCCCTTTCCTATTTTTTATAAGCAAGAATTAGGCTTGCCAAACTTTTCACCATGTCTAGTCATGTTTTTTTTTTTTCTTTAATTTGGGGTTTTCCCGGATTTGGTTTGCTTAAAATGTTTAGTGCAACTTATTTTGTCCCCATGACTATTGGGAAGGGGTAGTACTCCCTGTAGTCCCTAAGATGATCTTTAACTGTTTGTTTGACATCTAATCAAATGAAACCTGCTTCTTTTTTTAACGAGGTTAATACAGGTCATGGATTAAGGGAGTTAGCTACATAATATTGTATCCATTTAATCTGATTATATTAGTAATATTAAACGACAGAGAGATTCTGTTCTGATAAAAATGTTACAACGATTAATGCAAAGAAACTTGTAATCTAATTTCTACAATCCATTTCTCCCAGTAATGGCGTTATTGATCACATGGTTTTATAAATTATCGAGAATAATTGCTCATAAACTATAACTTTCTGTATTCCTACGCGTCATATGTCTCACCCTATTATTTCCATGAAAATAATTACCTACAGAAACTAAGTTAGTTAAAGTTTAGCGAAACTTCATGGTCGGGATAGATCTTGCATTCAGCGAGTGGACATCACGGTGTTACGGTGGCCGTATTTAACAAATTGTTGGTCTTCTAGTAATACTCTATTTATCTACTATTCATAGCTCTATTCTAATCAGTTTTACAATGTCTAAGGTGCGTCTTTATATATTTTGCTCTTTTTATTGAAAAAATATTTGTTTTTCTTAATTTATGATGTATTAAATTTTTAGCGTATAAATCAATATGATTCTCTGGACTTCGAAAGAAAGGTATTATATCTCACTGGCGTCTATTGTGGAAGAAAATTTCCAAACAACGCGGCCTTTAAAATATACCGAATCGTTAACACCTCTACCGCCTTCTTGTTCCTCTTTCTAATGGCGGCAAAAATGATCGTGGAGAGAGACAACCTTGAACTAGTTTTCGACGTCCTACACACTTTCATTTCGCAGATAACTTTGATAATAAAAGCTATCTATTTATGTAAAGTCTTACCCAAATACAACGCTTTGGAAGAACGCCTAACAGAACCGATTTTTCAACCAACAGACTCCTGACCAAGATGCACTCATATCGGAGAATATTCTAGGTTACAAATACGCCGCGTTCACTTTGCATGGCCTGGCCTGGGTTGCATTAGTTTTGTATACAATATGCCCTATTATTGAAGGACCAATTTTGGCCATCCCGTTTTGGTTACCGTTTGGTTTGGATAACTATAAGATGTTTGTGAAAATTTACGAAGTTCTTTGCACATGGACGCTATCCAGTGGCGATCCTGCCTTGGATTTACTACCTGTATGTTTGCTCAGCATAGGAACAGCGCAGTTAGATATTTTGAACCAGAATTTAACCCGCTCTGCCGACAGAGATCCCGATGACTCGTACGAGGTACAAGAGAAAAAGATACGAGTCCGCTTAAAAAACTGTGTACAACATCATTTGGCCATAATAAAGTATATGATTGGAAAATAAGAATTCTCTTTGTAAAGATGATTCATATTCAAATATTTTAGGTATCTTGATGATGTACAAGATATATTTTCCTTCGGAATGTTTATCCAAATCTTCACTAGCGTGGTAGCCATTTGCATGACTGGTTTGCAGTTTATTTCAGTAAGATTCAATTAAATCCCGGCACCAGAAATTAATATAATTTCCTACAGATAACACCAGATAGCACTGTGTTCTTTCAAGTCGTCACATACTTCGGTTGTATGCTCTCTCAAATTTATAACGTTTGCTGGATTGGGCAGAAGGTTATAACTAAAGTAAACGCATGAGAAACGATCAGTACTACATCAATAATATCTCCTTTTCTTTAGAGCGACGAAATTAGAGATGCCTGCTATATGTCCGCATGGGAAACTTGTTGCTCGTCAAACAAGAAAACAATATTCATCTTCATGGAGAGGTCCAAAAGGGTGATGATGTTTAGAGCGGGGAATTTTTTTACCTTGTCTTTGGCGACATTTGTGCTGGTATGTAGAAACAATATGTGTTAACAGGGCATAATGATGATTTTTTCAGATCATTCGTAATGCTTATTCATATTTTGCAGTGCTAGTACGAGTTTATAAATAGCACAAAAAATTGTCTCAATCAAACGATTTAAGCTTGTTTCTCCTGGAGGATTGATTGTTAAACACAGTTAACAGATTTTCTGCATTACACACGCTAATGATAAGCTTTTGACGATCAAGCGCTTTTGAAACAACACATCTTTTATTATTGTTGACTAGAAGTTGGGTATTCTTCTAGAATGTGTTCCTTGAAAAGCATTGTTTTCTTAAGTCAGTCCATTCACTCGAGAAGTTCCCACTTACAGAATGTGCAATACGCTTTAGGTAGTTTTCTTTTGTTTTTATCCTGTGTCGTTTTCGTTTTTTTTCACTCTTTTTTTATATTTATTATTTATTTCAATTTTTCCTTATTCCCTTTTCCCCATTTGCTTTTCCCTATTCCCTTTCCCTATTCTTTTTTTCCTCGTTCCTTTTTCCCTATTCCCTTTCCTTATCCTATTCCTTTGCCCGTTTTCCCCATTCTCTACCCCCTTTTCCCTATTTTCCTTCATCTGTTGCCTTTTCAATTCCCATTTCCTTGTTCCCTTTTCCTTGAGCCATCTTACATATTCCCTTTTTATGTTTCTGTTTTTTGTTTTTATTTTTTTAACATTCTTTTTACATTTTTACCATTTTGTGTGGTCACAGTTCTTCAACGATTTTATTTTTTTTTAATATTTTCAATTATTCTTTTTTCGATAATTTCCATAATTTTCAAAAAAAAAAAACATTCTCTTTTGAAATGGTATCGTTGATAATATAGTTACAGTAGATATGTCTGGAAAGAATGCGCCAGTTTGTTGGTTTAGTCAGAGAATGTCATAACATTTGTCATTAAATTTTGCTAATATACTCCATTATTTGACAGCTACTATAAAGCCAAAACAAGAAAAGACAATTTTTTGCGCATATGTGATGTAATTATGTCAGATTGTTATTCACTGATAATTTATTGTCACTAATTAGTGCATGATACCAGTACAAAGATTATTTTCTTGCCTTTTCTTCACATTATTTCTTAATATTTTAAACTTCGCGCTTTTAAAATCTATTAATATGAACACTAAAGTCACAATGTGCTACTGTAACAAAAGTACCAAAGTACCAATACTAGTTTGTTTATCCAAGTAATAAGCCCAATTCGCTAATGTAGAATGTCTCTGAGCGTGTAAAAAATCACCAAACATTTTTGAAGACATATGTATATAGTCAGAAATTATTAAAAATAACTAAGTAAGCAGTGTGTTTTATTTTAAAAATCCAATTTAAATAATTTGATAATGCATTAACATCAAGTTGTAAGAAACGCTTTTAGTTGTACTAATAGTAAATATTTGATCAGTGGTGTATATACAACAAAATATATAAACAACGGATATAAAAACAATAAAAAGCAGTAAAAATGTTAAACAATAGCGGGCCAAGTATTGAACCTTGGGGGACGCCAGCTCCAACCTCCCTCCACCCAAAACAGTAGGTACTGCTAGTCTCTTCGTTGTTGACATAATAATAATAATAATAATAATTTATTCTGCTTAGACATTATATACATGTTTTGCAGAACAGACATAACGTATTTATTTCTACACATTGAGTTCTATTTGTCAAATATAATTGAAACATGTCTAGAGATTTCTCACATACTCCATAAAACTCAAGTTTACGGAGTAAAAGCTGGTGATTGACCAGATCGAGAGCTTTTGGCAGATTGCAGTTTATACAAGCCACCATTTCTGATCAATGAAACCAAGGTTAAATTATTTATATATATAAAATGGTATAAATAATACATGCAGGTTAGTCTAATAGTAACTGACTCACGTAGTCTCATAGATAGATCAAGTGAAAACACAAACACTACAGCTTTCACTTGAATTTTTGTAATTTTTTATATTTACCTACCTAGCTATTATGTAATGTTTAAAGCTTTAAAGTTGTTGAGCATATATCAGATGAGTCATTTATTGTGCCCCTTGGAAGCAGTCAGATTTATAAAAGAAATATTAAGTAATAGTTTTAACACAAGAAAAGAGCCATCTAATGGTTACACAGTCATGACTACAGGAAAGCGGTTGAAAGTCATACGAAGGTCAAATTGTTTTTTTTTTTAATAAAACATGGAATTAACAATTTAACAAATTTCGATACAGAATTTAATTCTGAGTAGAAAAGTACTAAAACTTATATGGCCTAAAATAAACATTAGATATTACTAATGAATTCCTGTATTTCATAGTAAGGATTATCTATTAAATAAGCTTTAATTAATTTTTGGAAGATTATGTCATTAAGATCTTTCCATTTAATAGGAAGTAAATTATATAGTTTTTGGTTAGTCTAAATTGTGGGTTGGAATATAGTTTATTGCTGGTATCGTACACCGTCTGGCGATAATAACAGTCCAAGTTATTCCTGCAGTAGATCAGACATTGTAAAATATCAAATAAAAAAGTAAATTTTGCTTGGGTGTTAACTACATGACATATAAAGCACAAACCCACCGAAACCGGATTTCATCATTAAAGAATAAAAAAAAAGTAAAATTTAGAGCCAAAAATTCTTTAGTCCGGGCCTGATGCAAACGTCATGTTAAACGTGGTATTATGTATAAATATATTGCACTCATTTAGTATTATTCTTAATGGTATGCCGTAAGTTCATTTAACGTCATTCTGAATAAATAAGGCCCTTGTAAAAATAGCAAAACTGAGGCATTTTAAATTTCTTCTTTTTATAAAATAAACAGTCCTTTTTTGTTAAGAGCATTCTACGTAAGTCTACAAAGTATTATTTTTAATATCTTGATAAGACGTCCGAGTTTCACCGGATATGCGACTTCAGTAGTTACAAAAAACCTAAATATTTTTCTTTTGTTTTGTAGAATCGGGAGTTAGTTGTTAATAAACGGCACACATGAATCTGAGTTATTTCTTTTGGATTTATTTAATCAAATAACGCAAAATGAATTGAATCGAATTACGCAGAAATAAATGTAGATACAGAAAATTTGCAAACACGCCTTTTTACTATGATGTTGGGCGAAAATGAATCTATACATTCCCATGCTTTTGCCGGTACATCAAGGTTTGATTTTCTTTATATGAAATCATGATGGTCCTGAAAAGGATCGTTTTTTTTTCGAGACGGGAAGAATTTAAATAAAATGTTCGAAGTGGCTTGCACTCCGAGCGGCGATCCACACAAAACTAACAGCGGTAATGGCTGAATGATGGTGGTATGTGGGGGTATACTTGGGACAGCATTTAGGTTGGGCACAGGTGCGGCTACAGCCCACGGCATTTACAAAATATTTTTTTTTCTCGTTAATGCTTACAGATAGACCCCCTGTGCATTAAGACTTTTTGATCGTAAATGATTACAGCTGCTACATATTAAAATATTTACCTCTATATAGGATACACCCTGTATTGATTAGTAATCGTTAAAATTCAAAATTGTTTGAAAAAAGGTCTGCAAGAATCTCTATTGTGTATTGATGTTTGAAATTATTCTGCTTGCTCTCGCCACGATGTGCGGTTCATCATAGATAATAAAAAGAATGGGCCCTAAGACAGAGCCGTGAGGGACGCCATACAAATTATGTTTTAAAGATGATGTTTCGTTGTCTTTAATAACACACTGATATCTGTTTTTAATAAAACTCTCAATAAATGAAAGCGAGATATTTAAGAAAATTGAAGCAGGTCTGTTAATCATGGCCCAAAAAGGAAGCAGATAGTTTTAAAGTAGCAATATACAAAATAATCAGGAAGGTAAATTAAAAAACAGGTCCATTTTCTCACGCAATTCAACTCTTTAATAAAGGCAATCGGTTTCGTCCGATTATACGAACATCCTCAGGCCAGAATTACTAATAAGCTAAGAATAATCAACAAATTAAAATGTGAAATTGAATTGTACAATTAGTAAAATAATTTATTACCCTGCATGCTCTCTTACTTGTACCTGCTTTTAGTAGCTGTTAAAAAATTAGCACAACTCACCTCTGTTGTGTACACATACGTGGTGATGATGTGCAAGTAGTAAAACCACTCCTTACAATTAAATAGTTATAAACAAACAGTGGTGAGGACTAATAACAATCTGCATAGTATTGCTAGGTTCTTCCACCCATATTCTCTTCTTTTAAATTAAAGTAAATCTGTTGCTTTAACTTTTGGTAACAAAACAAAATGTAAAATTTACTTACAGATTAACGAGGATCAGTTTTCCATTAGAAATGAAGCAAAATTAGAACGTTTTGTTATATAACGCATTTAAATACAACATTATTATTATCATGAATATAGGAGTTTACCCTAAAGTGACACTGTTTCTAAAAATCACCCCATTTAGAGCATTGTGTGTTTTCCAACCACAATTTAATACATGCTATTCTAAATCATAACCCTTATATTTAATGTTTCTTTTCAATTACTGCACAAAACGAAGCCTTACTTGATACGACTACACAACTCTGGATGAAAACTCCCATATTTTAATTCCCACAATGAATTTTATTAATACCATGGTCGTGGCATCTATAATTCTTCATCGGCCTGCATATAGAGCCCACATTGCGTGTGAAGCCGTCCGCTTTTCTCGTCCCGGTTTAACACGCTTTATTTGGACATCTATGCTTCAACATGGTTTTATTTTTAAAGGTACCCGGTTTTCTTTCAATTGGTCCAATGAAAGCCGCAACTACGGTTACAGCTAGACGTTCTACACGCTGTACAAGAATAGTAAAAGAACTCTTTGCTTTATTGAAGCCGCCGGTTTTAAATATTCTTAGAAGAAACTATCTAAAAGTAAATAAGTGGCTTAGTGGATTTACGAGACGCAAATGTCGATGCTATACGTCCGATTAGGTTTTATATCTTTGTGTAATCCTAACGATTAGAAAGCATAAGAAGTTGGTTGTTTAGTGTTATGTGTGGTATAAAAATTGATTGCAGCGTGATTATTTCCAGTTAATTACAGTACAGGAGAAGTTATAATAGACAGATAATCATAATTAATTATAAATATAGCAAATTAGAAGTGAAGTTTTCCACTACACAAGCAATAATAATAATAATAACAATAATAGTTTTTTAATCCAAAAGACCTTTACAGCTATAAGACAAGTCAAAGAAAGACAAAATATATAAACAAAATAATAAAGGTTAACGTGAAAAAGAAATGAAAAATAAGAAACTGCTCATGCACAAAAAGTTAGCAATATAAGGAAATATTTAGTTAATTTATCAACTAATTACAATTAAAAAACTACATATATATAAAACTCAAAAATTCATCTAAAATATAAAATACATTATTTTTTAGGAACTTTATTAGTTCATTCTTAAACAATCTAACACTAACTATGTTCTTAATAAAATCTAATATATGATTATATATTCTTATGCCCGTATACACAGGTGATTTCTCATAAGTTGATAAACCATGTATTGATATACATAAATCATTTTTATTGCGAGTGTTATGCATATGAAAATTACCGTTCTTTATAAAATTGTATATATTGGTTTTAACGTAAATAGCAATTTCAAGCACATACAGACCAGTTAATGTAAGAATACCCAAAGATGAAAAATATGAGCGAGATGAAGTACGTATTGAAAATGCAGTCATATTTCTAATAGCCAATTTCTGTAATCCAAATATCCTCTTACTATGCACAGACGCACGCCAACTTTGATTGAAAATTAGAATAATAGAAATTCAGAGTGATAGTTAAATTGGTTACTTTTCTTAATCTGACTACAGCGTGCACGCAGATAATAGGTGTTTACACAGATTAATATGTGTTTCCCCAATTTAAACTATTTTCTAAATGAATACCCAAAAAAGTGACACTTTGTACCTGTTGGATGCAACATGAATTATTTTTTATAAGATTGGATTCGTGCATATTGTTAATACTAGGGGTAATGTGCATAAATACCGTTTTTTTTTTCTTTATTTATATAAAGCTAGATGTCATGGAACCACTTAGTGAAAGCATTTAACAAAATCTGGGTCCTTAAAATTAAGTTCTATGTAGTGTAGTATCATCCGCATACATAACTGTATTATTTTCTCCCAATTTTATTAAGGAGTCGTTAACATAAATGACAGATAGTAAGAAGTCAAGCACTGCTCCTTGCGGAAATCATCTGTCGATTACCATGCTTTCGACTTTTTGTACATTAACTTCTACAATTTGTGATCTATTTTCCAAATAAGGAGCAAATCAAGCATATGTTTTTCCACGCATACCATAATTATTAATGTCTGTAATAGTATCTGATGGTCAACTAAATCAAAGGCTTTGCTTAGATCCATGAAAGCTTCTATACATTTTTCCCGTTATTTAGTTCATTGTATAGAGAATTTACAGATTCAATCATTGCAGTTCCCGTCGATTTATTTCTTATGAATCCATGTCAATGTTCGCTCAAAATGTTGAAAGTACATATTTAAAAATGCAGTTAACCATTCACACAATCTTTTTCATTAATTTAGATATTGCTGACAGTAAAGAGACAGGTCTATAATTTTTTAAATCGTTAAAATCATCTTTGTTATACAATGGTAGCACTCTGAGAATTTTCAAATAATTGGGAAAACACTATCAATAAATGACCTATTTATTAATTAATTTTAAGTAATCTAGTTAATTTAAATTAACTAAAATGAATGATTTATATTTATTTTATGTGTCATCAAAACTCTAATCTCCCGTCAGCAGAAAGGGACATGCATCAATACGAACTGGTTGCGATTTTTTATTAATAAAATTATAATTAATGGAGTTAATTTAGTTAATTTAAATTAATTAAAATAAATGATTTATATTCATTTTAAGTGTCATTAATACTCTAATCTACCGTTACCAGAAAGGGACATGCATTAATACGAACTGGTTGCGATTTTTTTTATTAATAAAATTATAATTAATTTTAATAATTTTTTTTTATTCCTTTAAAAACCTTTCTACCGTTAGGTGTAAGATCATTTCGAGGTTGAACTTAATTTCTTGCTCTTATCTTCTCTCACCACTTTTTCCGATCTTTTGTCATTTCTCTTGCCTCATGCCAATTCATTTCTCTCTCGGTCAATGCTTCCCTTATCTCATCGTTCCATGTTCTTCTTGGTCTTCCTCTTGTATTTTTCCAGATATTTTAGTTTCATAAATTTTCTTAGTTATTCTTTCTTCTGACATTCGACAAATATGGCCGTACCTACTTAACTGTCCTTCTTCTATTTTCATTCGTATTGGTATCATTCCCAATTCTTCCCTTATTTTCTCATTCCTGATTCTATCTCTTCTCGTTATATTTTCTACTTTTCTTAGGAATCTCATATCCATGGCATTAATTCTGTTTTTCGGTTAGCGTCCAGGATTCGCAGCTGTGCATTAGCCTTCGCCTTACTATTTTATTTATTACGTCGACTTTAACTTTCTTTTGCACCTCTTTTTTTCCTAGGAATGTCTTTTTCATCGTATTATATATTTTTCCACCCTTCTTCATCCTTTCATCTATTTCTTTGTCTATCTTTCCATTGGCTGCTATTATCGTCCCAAGGTACTTGTATTCGTTGATCTGTTCAATTATTTGTCCGTTTATTTTAATGTTTTGTTTTCTCTTTTGCCACTACCATACTCTTTGTCTTATCTGTAGTTATTTTCATATTAATGTTTGTAAGTTCTTCATTTAAGATGTTTATATTATATTGCAGGTTTTCTTCGATCTCTGTCAATACCAGCATATCATCGGCATATATCAACTCTGCTATACTAGTGGGTTTCACCTTCCAATATCCCAATTTTAGTTGGTTTATTTTTGGTTTTCCCTTCTTTATTGCGTCATCTAATACACAGGAAAACAAAATGGGACTGAGAATACATCCTTTCCATGTTAAATTCTTTCTACTCTTCGTTATTTATTCTTACTATATTTATGTTGTCCTTGTACATTGATTTTAAGACTTCTACGGTTTCTTCGTCGATTTTTCTCTTTTTTAATGACTTCCATATATCATCTCTCCCTACCCTATCAAACGCTTTGTGTAGGTCGATGTAGCATATATAATTTAGTTAATTTAAATTAATTAAAATCAATGATTTATATTCATTTTAAGTGTCATCAATACTCTAATCTACCGTTGGCAGAAAGGGACATGCATCAATACGAACTGGTTGCGATTTTTTTATTAATAAAATTATAATTAATTTTAATTAATTTAGTTAATTTAAATTAATAAAAATAAATGATTTATATTCATTTTAAGTGTCATCAATACTTTAATCTAGCGTTAGCAGAAAGGGACATGCATCAATACGAACTGCTTGCGATTTTTCGATATAGATCATTACACGAATCTTAGGAATTTTAGGAATTGTTAGGATTCGAATCACTAAAAAAACTCGAAACATCCATCGCTAGTTAATACCGTTCAAATTTGCACGCGTGCAGACATTACTAGAAGCAAACTTCGAACAAAATATAATGCAGGTTCTCCATTAAAATTTTAAAAAACAATAAGTACAAATTCATTTTACGATAACGAAACCAGTTTTTCAAATTATGTGACTGCCTCTAGCTTTTGAGAGAACAGGTTTGAGATTTATAGGGTGTGAGTTAATCAATATTTTGTTAATTAATGTTAAGATTAGTTTCACAATTAATATTATCGTAAGGAAAATAAGGGTATAACAAAAAATCACAATTCACAAACAGGCATATACATTTTACTATCAAATCTTGTATGTCTACATTCGTAGGGTTATCAGTTAAACTTATGGAAATTCCCGAGTAGTAGTTAATCTCTAGGCCACATGCATGTACTTAATCTTCGCCTATTAGGGACCTCCTATAGTCAGTCGCTTCATGGGTGGCACACAATTAGACGTTAGAAATGAAAACAACCCCTGATTTATGATAAAGCCCCCCATCTGTTTTCAACACAGGTAGCTTGGACAGATTATTAAAATCAGAACTTCCGAGAAATGGTAAATGACGAAAAGAACATTGGAAATTTGGAAAATCAACCTCAGATTTGCTGACGCAAACGGTGAACTGTCGCCTCTTTTCTTCGTTATCCTCTCCGCTTCGCTGGAGACTTTAATTAATTGTAAGGACAAGTGCTGATCTAATCTCTACACGGAGAAACGTTTGCCTCTTCTTATTGCTACATGTCTGCTGTGCTGTCTCCTCTTTGGATTTTATTAATTGCAGTCATCGTCGTGGGGCGCCTTGTGTGTGTTCCCAACAATGGCAACCCATTTATATATACTGGAATCGGTCAAGTGGATCTCTTCTCTTTCTCTGCGCTGTTTTGCCTGGGAAGGAAAACGTTGACCTGTTGATTGTGCGGCTATTGCCGCTATATATAAAACACGCATCTGTTTGCCCGTAGCGTTCTAAAGGAGCTGCTACATTATAAGGAATGGGTTACAAATAAGAAAAGTACTTATGTTTATTTTTACATTTACATCCCTATACCAACGAAACGAACTCGAAAACTTTAAATAATAAAATATAATTAGCGCTACTTCGTCGAAATATTTTTACATTATAGATTATTAAATATTTAATTAAATTACCTATATAAGAAATGAGGAAAGTAAAACAAATAAAAGGAATGGTTCGTCACAAATTCTTAACTATAATTTGGCGAGTTAAGATTGTCATAAATTAAAATAAAATTTTATTGTCGTGATTACTTACATCACTTTACTTTTATTTAAATATCTACAACAGAAAAAAATGCTTCTAAAATCAATATCTTACTGTCTTTATCTATTGGTAAAAAGATAAACTTTCAAAAAAACTTCGTATGAAATTTAACTGTTCAATAGTTAAATCTAGGAATACTAAATGAGAATGAAAAGTATATCATTACTATCTGTCTATTTTAAGTTTTAACCAACGTCATCGATTTTTGTCCGTATGAATCAAATCGATACTTCGGAGTCAAATTAAGAACCGTATAAACAGGATATCTTATGCGCGGTTTTTCAGTATTGGTTTAAATTCGATTTTGAGTTTACGTTCGAATTTTACGTTCAAACCATATTATACTACTGTCACAGCATTAGTTGAACCTTGAACCGAACAAAAAAATTGTTTCATTTTGAGCGGACTTATGTACGAAGCTTAAACTTTAATATCTCCCTCAAATTGAATATAACCATAATACATAACCTTAAAATAATTGTTTGTGACATCTGATGTCACTCTGATATTAACGAATTTACTGAAATTTTCTGATGAAGACGTTATTAATTGAACATTTTTGGCGTGTTAGAAGACCAAGAATTAATCGTGGGCATCCTACTAATATCGAAATTTGGGATGAACACGATTGCTTTGTGAGATACTGTTTATAGAAAGATTACTACGTATTACTAATAGGTATAGCAAATCCTACAAATTTGTAAGTATATTACACATACATATGAATTCGGAGATCCCATTAATTTATTTTATAGAACCACATGCTTAAGACCGGAGGAAATGTTATTGCTGATATCATATTTTCAACAATTGCAATATCTGTCATGAATTTCAACGAAACACCTTTAAAAACAATCTTAATCCAATTACGCATGTTGAAAATTGAAATAACAAGGGACATATTCAAACACGTAATTGTGTCGAATACTCATATGGTGTTTGAAAACGAATATTCCCAGTTAAGGTAAATGGTGCTGGATTACAAATGCGAACTATTTAGTGCGTGGATGACCATTCTATGCAAGAATAGATGTGGTAACATAATATATCCTATTGCCACTGTTCAATTTTACCTTATAACATACACCAGCTAAAAACAAGTGCTTTATTTTGTATTTGCTAAATATATTTCTTTTGTTGCTCTTTTATTTATAATTTTTTGAATGGTTTTCATTTTGAAGAAACTCTATTTTTAATTTGTTCTTCATTTAAGCACATCTAACTGGCAAATATGTCAAGTGATGTTAACACCAGTTGGTAGAATTTCTGTTCGTAATGTATAATAATAAACATTTAACACAGTAATAAAGTTTAATAATAATAATAGTTCCTTAATAAAAAGATAGAAATATAATAAAAGACCGATTTTTTTTTGCAGAATTATATTATTTATGTTATAAGTGATTCAAAATTTCAATCAGTCATAAAACAGAACATTCACCCAAGGACGTCCATTGCTGCTTGAAATTGAACCATACATCGTTCAAATGCATTTCGGTCAATTCAGGCCTCGAAATCCGACTTATCATGTCACGACAATAGTTCCTTTTCTTTTCCAATTAATTATCCGTGTCTTCGTCAGAACTTGAGGATTCGTTCGGATTAACAATTATTATTGGCTCGATGTCCATCTCCACTACTTTTTTTTCCCGTTCATACCAGCTTTTTATTAAATTATTTGTGTGCCTCACACAGTTCTCCCAGGTGTTGGGTGTGCAATGTTGTAGTGCTTCATTCCACATATTCAATACATTTTGATCGCGATAACCATCCCTACCAATATTTTGATTATAATATCGTTTTGCTGAGGCCCAGATCAATTCTATTGCATTAAAATCGCAGTGATAAGGAGGAAGTCTCAGCACTTCATGACCATGACATTTTATAAGTTCATCAATAGCATACTTTTTCTCAGGTTTATTCCTTCTAACTATATCTAGCAATTCCATTTTAGTTGACTCACTTGAGAAATTCATGCCATTGTTCCTTAACCAATCTGCGATATCTTGTTTCTTGGACGAACTATTGGGAATTTTATTGATAACAACACTATGGTAGGGGAGCATTATCCATGACAACAAGAGAATTTGGTGGTAAGTTGGGGATTAGTTGTTTTGTTACCCATTCTTCAAATTTTTTACTATCCATTGCAGAATGGTAGTCCGCGGCTTTAGAGGTAGACGCAAATATTAGGCTTGCGCCATTAATAAAACCGTGTTCACTTCCAGCATGAACAATCATAAAACGTTTGCCATCGTAACCCTGAGGCTTTCGAACACTTTTAGCAGTGTCATCTTGCCAAGACTTAATTTGAGTGCCTTTGGAATAAATCCAAGTCTCATCTAAAAACACTACTTGTTTGGCAGAACTTGAGCTAAGATTAGCCATATACTTTTTAAGAAAAACACTTCGCAACAATGCAATATCATGTTTCTCAATTAATGATCTCCTATTGTCTTCTTTTCGATATTTGAAGCCAATTTCTTTTAACAAAGTGCTCAAGGATTGCTTGCACAATTCAATGATGCCTTTGGTTTTGAGTTCATCCTTGAGAGTTTGCAAAGTAACATGTTTCCCTAAAATCATACTTCTATAACAAAATCATAAACCAATTATATAACTGCTGTTACTTTGCTGATACATGTTGTAAATAGTATTTCGCACTTCCATTTTAGTTGTCTCTCGTAGATCTCTTGTTTCCGGCTTAATACGCGGTCTCTTTTCAGGATGAAGTGAGGCAACAGGATTTTGCAGTTGTCTCTTTTTTAAATTCCGGACAGTCTGTCTGCTTACACCAAGTGCTTCGCTTACTTTCTGCAAAAATACATACTTTATAAACATAATTATGAGTGTATTAGAATATCTACCTCGTAAACAGCACTTAAAGGTAATAAAGGTCCCCCATTTTCTTTTTCCCTCTCGAAATATGCCAGAGCATTAAGCACAAGCTCCTGTGCCTTAGAATTCAACCGCTTTCCAGGCATTTTCTGTAATAATAATAACATTAGTCATTGTTTGATACATTCTCTTTATTCAAAATAACTTACCTACTAAAAACTTTACAGAAGGCTCTGTGCTCTAAAAAGAACAATTTTTTCTTGCAAAATATACAAAGAAAGCGAAAAAACGGGCGAGAAACAACTAATAATAAACCAAATACACAAACTAACGACGCTATAGGTTAGGTTTGATTGACATGTGCCATGATAGAAACCGGAAACGATGCACTATTTTAAATATTTTACTTAAACAATGCAGTAATATGGCTATCTCTATCTGTCACATTCATGAAATTACTCCTTGTATCTTTTTCTGTGAGACAAGCGGAAACTTTGCTTCTTTTTTCAATAGTAATACTTGAACAAAATACTCAAATCAGAAGATTGTCTTTACTTGTATGACATATCAATGACGTTGGTTAAAACACTAAATAGACAGACTTTACTTTTTAAGTGTTTATAAGAGGATTTGTAGAAATTAAGACATTTTCGTTTGATAAGCTTGGAAATATTTTACGCAACGCGGCAAACTCACTGCTCACGGCTCTATCACTGCTAAATATTGTCGCGACTCCCTAAATGTCGCGCCCCTTTGCTCAAGGGTTGGGGGTTTGAGCTACTCGCTTCTCTGATTTCACTTATAAATAGGGAATATTGAAAAGTACTTACCCTGGAGATGCGGTTGATATTGAAACACTTTATATCAATTTATTCTTCTTTAATCACAACGCACTCTTCGGATATCACAACCTGAATTCCCAATACATCGTCGCCAAGCCCCTCACGAGCGCGGTACTCGACA
Source organism: Protaetia brevitarsis (assembly GCA_004143645.1). NCBI lineage: Eukaryota > Metazoa > Arthropoda > Insecta > Coleoptera > Scarabaeidae > Protaetia > Protaetia brevitarsis. The sequence goes on along the minus strand of RXPK01002903.1, from coordinate 25,879 downwards.
ATCGCTTACGAGGTTCCGGTATTCCGATTGTCATCTCTGAACACGTCTTTTTCTTAAATCTAACTTATTCCTATGTACACTGTTGAAAATATTACGGTGTTGGCGTTAATTTTGCGCTAGTCAAATATTTTAGTGTTGATTTTTCCAAACTTTGCCAGACGAGTTGACTACGCGTATTTAATAGAACAGAAATTACTAGAATTTCGTGTGAATTCTTTGTTCAGATATGAGTTTTGACTATTTTTCTAGACATTCAGAAGCGTCAACCAATCAGAATTTTTCCCTCGGATAGAAATATAGAAACCCCACCTATTCTAATACAGTATTGCATTATACGCACCACCTGCATTGCACGTGTATCTGTTTTCGTGTTTGATTCTCCGTATTAACATATCCAAACAAACCACCAAATATGACTGACTTGCAAAGTGTAACCTCGTGTTATTAAACGTTAATTCCAGTGGGCATAAAAAAATTCAACATCTTAAAGATGTATTGGGAACATCTATTTACGCAATTAGTTTAGACTTGAATCAAATAGCATAAACATTGACTTAATTTTATAATGGTTCTCAAAAATCATTTTAAAATTGGTACGTTTAGTTGAAACCAAAACTTGTGAATGAGTGGTTTTGCATATTTATAATTGAGAAAACGTCTTAAAAAGACATTGTGTTTAGAAAATGGTGTTAAAACACCCAATAGATCGCATTCATTTAGTTAAACAGCTAGTAAATTTGTCTAGTCTAGATCAAATAAAATGTGACTAGAACTATTTTTATAATTCCACGTGTCAGTTGGACAAAATAACCCCTTAGCAATAGACAATGCTTGACTATCTTTGCTCGTCAAATTTAAACTTCTATAGTTCTCGACAAAATAACACGAAAAGAGTGTGGACCTCTCCTGACTATTAAATTAGTCAAAAAAGTGTTAAAATTTTCAACAGTGTAGTGGAACTTTCCATGGCGTTATAGTTATTGATAACAATAGTAATAATTCAATTTATGTCTTCTTTACTAATTGAAGCTAATACCAACAAACTCACAAAACCAGAAATAATTCAAACGAGCCTAGAAACACAAACACTAGCCGCAAGTCTAAGTACTTCAGTGTGGATTCAGCTCTTTTACTAACCCAGTACGGGTCACTCGATTCTCAAAATTACTTACTCGTCACATTAGTGATAGAAGGTGTACTAGAAGAAGGCATATGGAATGGAATGAAGCAACCAAGTTAGCAAATGGTAGAAAACAGTGAAAAAAATAGTATATAAACTGACTAAATTTTTCGTTACACGAAACAGCAAAAAGCTCTCGACTGTGTACATTCAACTTTTCATAAAATTAAAAATAAATTGCCTCCTTTGTATTCTTTTTATTGACGAGGAATCTTCTAAAGACGCCAATAAACCCGGAAGCATTGGTGTGTGGGATTCCGACAGGGGAGTGCAGTGGCGACCTACCCATTAAACCTAGGCTTGGAAACTACCTTCTGGACATTACATCACGCACACTCGACTAGCTCAAATTATCACTGGTCACATCTCTGTTTCCTCAACATCCACGAGTTATTACTACGTTCAGAGGTCTATCTCTTTCGGTGCCATGCTTATCATGGACAGCGTTCCAATTTTGCTTGCCGATTAACATAGTCGCAGTCATAGTAAGGGGGTAAGCCCAGTTGTCTTACTTTCCAACTACTATACTTGTCCCACTTCTGTCATTCAAAGATATTGTGTTGTGGAGTATCACTCACTCCTGCGGTCCAGCGTTTACATGCCATCCATGAGTATATTACTGAGATCAGTTTCTTGGTTCATTGTGCCTTTGGCACGTTCTCATTCCATCGTCGTTGCTTCAGTGATGAGCTCGTTGGTTTTATTGCGTTATGCCAAACCGCCGCTGTTATGCATGTACACCCTTTCCTGTCCTTAGAGGTTAAGAGGTGTGATACCTGTTACCAGCAGTAGATTGCACGTGGACGCAGTCCTAATAGCAGCATCCAGTCTCAACAGCACTCTTCTGTGAGGTCTTTCTATAATTTAGCATATATCTTTTCGAATAGAACAACGTACCATACTGACGCACCATACAGAACCATCGAATATACTACGTCACTTAGCACCACTTTCTTGGAACTATTTGGTTCTACTACGTTAAGTGTAATCCGCGCAAGTGTCGACATTCTGGTTTTCGCCTTCTTTACAGCCCCCAAATGTTAGTCACTTGTCCAGGGTTATTCCTCAATACGCTATGTTATCCGGCACGATTGTGGCACACCCATCCTAAAATACACATGATTTCCTTGTCTCTTCCCTTTACGATGGCCTCGGTATTATGTGAAGCTAGCCCTAGCCCACAATTTGACATCCACTCAGCGATGCGCCCCATGGTTCTCATCTCGAATTCCCATCAGTTTTAACTCCAGGACGTCATATAATGGATTCCATAATTTGAGCCCAAGAATAGAGCTTTGAGGAACCGCGACTTCTATCTTGATCTTTATCTTATTAGTTATTAAATAAAATAAGTAAGTTAAGTATCTGAAAGTACCAGGTTTTTCCATTTTCTCTACGATAATATGCTAGTTATTCCGGCAGTACGGCTGCGAAGGAAGGGTGCATCATTGCCAATCTTGCGAGTCAAGTAGCAATATGCGGTACCGGTTGTTGGATGGGTGACCGTTCGGACAACACTTCCCAGCTGGCCGGTGTCTTCCAGCACTCTAATCCAAGGGCCTTCAAGGCCTGTAGCGCTGAATTATTATTATTATTATTATTATTATTGTATGCCAATCAGCAGAGTTGAACGCAATCTGGACATCATGGTTACCATGGTGCACCATTTATCCATCGTCCTTGAGCTATCCTCTTCACCTTGTCCACTGCATGTATACAGGATCTCGCTTTGATGAAACCATGTTGATTGCTATTCAGTCCTGTCTTGCTCTCGATTTCCTCGGTTGGTCTGGTTCTAATTAGGACTTCATATAATTTGCTGAGATACATTTGGGAGACACAGTGGCCTGTAGGACGTACAGATGTTAGGGTGCTTACCTTTTTGAGGAGTAGTAAGACTTTGGCTATTTTCCATTCCTGGGGAAAACACTGTTTCTGTGACATTGAATCCATGGTCCCTAGATTCCATTCAGGTGAGGCTGCTATAGCCATTTTAATTGCTTCAGCTGGGATCCCGTCTATACCTTGAGATTTTTCATATTTTACAAGTTTACATCAATAACTTCCACAATAAATGGCGCCACTTTTACTGGTGTTTTATTGTTCTTTGATGCTGCTGTCCGAAATCAGTTCTTTCGATTGCATGGTTACTTCATATGGAGCAGTAGCTTTAAGATTCTGCATAACTACTCTATATCCACCACCTGTATATCTTCATCCAACTTGTCAGATAGATTTTTACAGTAACAAGTTTTGACTGTCTTCCTAACGTCTTTGTTATGCCTTATATAGATGCTTTATTATTATTTTCTCGTATTTCACAATCTGTGGACTTCTATTAATCCACGTTAATTGCCTTCTGTGGCAGTGCATGTGTCACGCTTATTTTTTTTTTATTTCAGGGCTCCACCAATATGGAATTACAATTAATTTACGTTTATCTTCAATCTGACAGTTCTTACAGGTTTGCTGCAACACTTTCGTACATTTCAGGTAAAAGAAGGATAGTGTTCTTTTGTATTTTAAAATACACCTCATTTAATAGTCTTCTACAAAGCTTCATTGAAATTGGACTTGAAATGTCTAACAAGCGTCTGTCGTTCATAGTCATATTTTGTTATAAATGTATAAATAATAATTTTTTTTATAAATGCCACTTAAAAACATTGGATACATTGGTTTCTAAATTTCACCTTATTGGCCATAACAGTAACTCACTTGAATAGGAGAACACAGCAATTACAATAGGATACTTTATATGATCGTAAAATAATATTGATTTAATTAATACTTGTTTGATATACAAAACAAATATGGTCATCCCTACAATGTTAAAATAGAAAATGCTAACAAAACTTCAACAATGAGATATGTACTCAAAAAGTAACTGGTTAGTTTGAGGTGTTAAGATCACATACACTCAATATATTTTCTATCCGTACATAAATATATTATGTTGATCTATGCGCGGCATATCCTATTTTAGTCCAAATGTCAAAGTAAATATAGGCGCTCATATTTACCGTGCGTCCAAGAGCAAGACACTGCCAAAACAAAATGACCGTCGACATACTTAATTCTGCTTTCTCCTCGACAATCGAAAGTCAAGTTCAAGGTTAAACCTATGTGCATTCATTAAATAATACGTATTTAGGTGGACATCGATACTTTACACTAGTGGCAGTCAACTTGCCTTTCCTACTTTTCCTAATCTTTCTCAGACACAATCGCCCACTGTTCTCCGTAAATTAAGAAATTCCTCAGAAAATCAACAAGCAATATCCGATAGCGAGCACCGCCGATGAAGAATAATAATAATACAAATAGCCTGGAGATTACGTTGTGGTAATGGAATGTGTCCCTTTGATCTACTGACGTAATAAATCTTCATACTGGTAGATTAGAGTAGATTTCTTTGTTTTGGTAATGTGTATCTCATTTGAATGGTAAATTAAGATTTCTTTTAGAAGAACAGTTGTTCGTAGGATTTGATGAGAATATGTAATTAAGCTGTTTTCTTTAAGAAATGATTATTTTAAACGTGTGTCTGTAGTTTAACATGTTATTATTATTTATATAGTTTATAGTATTACTTCAAAAGTAAATAATTTTTATGTAGATTATTTATATTTTACAGAGAGATTTGAATCGATCTCTTGCGGCTGATATGTATATCTCATGGAAGTCATGGAACTCGATAACAGGCATCCCGTTGACATTAAATACAAAAATGAAAAATATTCTAAATGATTTTAAAACTAACCAACAGAGATTGTTTCTAGGCAGAGATTCATAAAAATTATTATAAAGATAAACTAGTAGTGTAGTTCTATGAATATATGTAGCGGCTATAAGAGTATATGTAAGACTGCAAGCATGTATTATTGATAAAGCACGGACAAACGCGTTCGGAGAAGCGGGGAAGCGGAAAACTTAGTGGCGTTGCCTACACGCAGTCTATGCCTAGGAACTTGCATATGTACCTACATAGTTTTGCGAAGTCAGTAGAGAATATTATGTAAGGTTCTGTATTCACATGTAAGAGAACTTCATATTTACAAAGGAAAATCTAGAAAGTATTATGTGGTTACAAATTTTAAAAACTTATTCAATTACAATGAAAAGTAACAATAATTAACATAATTTAGTGAAAAGAGCTTCCCCTGGTTTCGGCCTAGTTTCATCAATATTTTGAATAGAAGTCTTGAGGTAGGAGGCGTTGATTGGATTTATTAAGTTTTAATACATTTTTTTGATAATCGTCTAAATTTAACGTGCCGCTAGATATAACAAACTTACCATCATTTTCAAATGTATTGTTGTGGAAAATTACAATGTTTTGATATTAATAATACGTGAATTATTTCTAATCAATGATAAAAAGACTTACTAAGTTTTTGTTTTATTATTTTAAATAGTTAGTGACTCTTTATTCTGCTTGTTTTATTTTTTTTTTTAATAAAATATAAGAAATAAAGGAAATGTCACTATTACCTCCTACTATTTAAATAAGTGATACAATTATATATTTTATCTTGTTACAGTACTTAAAACGTATTCAAAATATAAATTATTTTAGCAATTCTTACTTGTCAATGAAAGCCTGAGCGGAGATATTTGAGTGCTGCACAAATATAAATAAACGGCTACATCTAAGACGCCCCAATGCGTAGAATATTGCGAAAACACAGCTGCGTTGTAGTTCGTGTCGAACAAACAAGTTATTATTCCACGTGATTTACGGGCACATGTAGTTTTATACATGGGTATTTTTTTCTTGCTCGGTCAAAACAACTAGAGGATTTATACGGGCAATCGGGTAACTTTCTATCGACACCCGTATGTGCGTGTGTTGGCTCCGAACGCAAACCTCCTTGCTTTGATTATTGATGCTTTGAACCAGATTTATTTACTTGTTATTCGATGAAGAGTAAATTTGGAAATAAGAATTGGTATTTGTAAATAGAACAAATAAACATCCCCTTTTAATTGATCAACAAAATTTCAGATTTATTTTATTCCACGAGGTAAAGTGAGTGAATCTGGTAGTACTTTTTACACTTATTTCATATCTGTTTTCTGAATTTTTCTATCAGGTAGGCTTTCAGAGTGACAAAGCAATGATATTATAAAGTATAAATGTGTATAAATCATGAAACAAATGATGTACAAAGTGACATATTTACTTGGAAAATGTATATAACATGACTATCAGCTGTACTTTGCATCAGAAACTCTCTTCAGCGTCCAGCAATAGTCTGCCAACATAGCAGGGCTTTTTCCATTGGTATCTCTTCTCCATGACTAAAATGTCCTGGTGAAATCATTCGCCATGCTCGTCAGTGACTGCCCCAAGGTTTTTTGGGAGAAAGTCCAAACGGAAGTCAAGAAAGTGCATTTTTAGATTCATGTTGCAACCCATGGCTTTATATGAGGCCAGTAGATTATTAACAATCTCCACGTAGTTTTCAGCTTTATGATATCCCAAGAAGCTGTCGCAAATCTCCTTAAAAGACAACCATGCTGCTTTTTCAATTCCATTTAGCGCCTCATCAAATTTTTCATCTCGAAGTAGCTGTCTGATCTGGGGTTCCACAAAAATACCTTCCTTTACCTCAGCATCACTTAAGGAGCTTATTCCACACATACGCAAAGCCACTGTTAGCTTTATTCATAACTTTGACAAAGTTTTTCATCATCCCAAGCTTAATGTGCAAATGGGGCAAAATATTTTTTGAGGATCAACAAATGGGGTACCAATGACATTCTTATTTCCTGGTGTCAGTGAAGTTCGTTTTGGCCACTTTTTATAATGATTTTTCCTATCCCGACTGTCCCATTCACAGAGAAAACAACAATACTTCGTGTAACCGAGTAGCATGCCGAGCAAAAGTGAAACAAATCGCGACAAATACTCCACTTAGAGTCGTTGTACTTCATTTTTTTCCCAAAGAAACTTCATGTTGTCATAAAATTCTTTCAAATCGCTTACATGAGCCAAAGGTACAAAGGAAAACTTATTTCCATTGTGGAGAAGTACTGCTTTCAAGCTTACTTTGGAAGAGTCAATGAGCAAACGCCACTCATCTGATTATATTCATGACCAAGCGTCTTCATAACAGAACGGACGTCATTACAAAATACAAATCCTTCTTCCATAGAGAAGAAATTCTCAAATTCTGTATGGCGATTATGAAAAAGAGCAACTTTTGTTCCACTCTGAAGAAGATTCCAGTCTCTTAATCTGGAACCTAGAAGTTCGGTTTGCTTCTTAGACAACTTTAAATCGCGGACGAGGTCGTTGATGCACACAACAAGACAAATCTGGTTGAAATATTGGATCCAAATCCATTCCAACCCTTTCTTTGCTTACTTCGTCATCAGCACTTCCATTGTCGCCTAGTGTCATGTTTTGTGGAGGTTTAGGCACAGGTAATTCCGGACTGTGAGGTACTGCAGATGGAACATTAGGATATTTTACAGTATGTTTGGATTTAGAAGTCATACCACTTATATTTGTAAGACAAAAATAGCAATCGGTAATATGATCTAATGGTTTTTGCTGAGTGCCCTACTGTAGGCTTGTGTTATTTATTTATTATCATGTATATTATATGATTGTTCTATAATTTTTTCTTTTATTGTAATATAAATATTATGACATGTGCATACAATCCGTCTGTCCCACAAGATTAAACGATCCATCTATGTATCTATTTGGACATATTGTATCCGAGGCACTACATTGAAAAGAATACTTACTTATCTCTCTAGCTATATGTATATCTATCATTGTTCTATTTGTCCTATTATTTTAGCACAGTAATTCCCAACCATTTTTTTTTAATTCACTGTATTTCATCAGGATTTTAGGAATATATATTGAGGACTTAACAAAAGTGATGCTGACTTATTTGCTATTTATTGCTGTTATTCTTTGTTAAGTTTCTATCAAAGCCAACCCATGTCATAACGAACATCCAGGTTATTGCTGCCTTTGGTCTTGATCTGTAAAAGAATTGAAAATCCAGTATCGCCTAGGCAAGTTGAAGCAAATGGCATTAATATTTGAGAAGCTTTAGGATACGAATGGCGCATACCACACCACAATAATTGAGGTAACGAGTTTTCTTGAAACAATGCGGCTCTTTGTTCAGGAAATTCTGGGAAATACCGTTGAATTTCAAATTCAAGGACTCGAAGGCTTTCTTCTTCAATGCAAACACTGGGTGAACAACATTTCATTTCATTTGCTTTTGATAACCAACGAACAACAATATAGAAAAGTAGAGTTCCGTAATCACAATTTATGTTTATGCATAATTTCTTGGATAAACGGATATGCAAATTTTAGATTTTAATGAATTGATAATCGTCCCCAACGAGTTGAGCACCTTTTCCAAAAGTTTTGGAACAGTTTTACTAGCAAGAGCAAATCTGTGGATCATGTAGTGTAATTCCTTTGCCTAAGATGTCATCTCCTTAACTCTTGACTGGCAACCAGACCTCAATCCAAGCACCGCTAATGCGCTACCAACTCCACACAAGTCTTTTTTCTCAAGTCTAAATCATTGGTTTCAAAGAACGACTTATTGTCTCTATAACGTCTTCATCTTTCATAGTCAGTTTTTAGAGTTTTACAAAACAGAAACTCTTCTTTTATGTATTCCAAGTAATAGTGGACTGGTCAAGTTGAGAAGAAAAGACTGGAGATGCGTTTACTTCAAATAAAATTTAATCTATTACGTCTGCAGACATCTCTGAAATGCATGTCTCAGTTGTCTTGTAGAACAAGGATATTCGTATTTTAATCTCACTTGCTTCTCCAATTAGCTTAACCGACTTTAATAAACAGGGTGTGATGAGGTTTTAAGCAAGAGTATGGTTTTTCTTTTATTTCTTGCAACTTCCTGGGTAATTTCATATGACGCATGAACTACAGTTTGGTTTTGTGGTTAAACCGTCCCAGTAAAATTGATAGCCGACGTCCCCCTAAAAAAGTCATGGCGACCCCCTTGGAAACCAGTATTCATAGCAGCATTATAAAATGAGTCGAAATTCTTAATCAATGAGCTTTCGCGCACTCCGTCAAGCAATGACCTCGTCTTTTTCTTCTGCACTTCTGTCACAGTTAATAATCATACGTCCGCTTTATATAAAGATCCGCTCGATAATAACTTCGTTACTTTACACCGCCACTGCTGGGCATGGTGCGTTCCCAAAAGAACACTTGTTCGCAGGAAGACATCGCAATTCTGCCCATTTGCTTGATCTAAACAAGAAAAAGAGTTTGAAATAGCAAGTGCGATTGTGATTATAATTTAAAGAGAGCAGTTAAGCGTTCAATAATAATAATAAATCATCCTATTTTGAGAGTAGCTGCACTACTATATACATTTTACAACGAAAATAAAATAAAACCCATTCATCTAAAAGACACTTTCGAAACTCGTTAAGATAAAGCTTTAATTATCCTTTCAGGAATATATCGCCCGAAACAGCCCCTTACATTCCGGTTCAATTATTCCACCCCGAAACACGAAAATGATTTATGACATCTGCGGCTCTATCCCCTACTTCTTCCTCTCTCTCCAACTGTCCATCGAACATTCACACGGTCCTCCCTCTTGTAAGTGATTACGTATGAGATGTCGACGCTTTCTGTGTGGCATTTTTGAGTACGTGAATATCGAAACGTACGCCCCCGAAGCACAAGACGAAATCTGGATTTCTTATCTTGCCTATTCTCTTATTTTCTTCTCTCCTTTTTTTTCTGTTTGTGTTGTCAACCGTCTGATCTCCGTGCACATGGATTTGAGATTATAGTATATAAGTAGCGAGAGTAAATGTAGCGTGTATGCGAACGGAAAAGTTGGATTAGCGGCTGCCCTCATTTCCTGGCTAGACTCCCATTGATGCGACAACAAAGCCGGTGTTGGTCTTTTGTACGGTTTGTATTGTATACTAATTGAGACAGCAGGGTGTGTTTGCTGTATTGGTGTCAAAGGAGCGGCAAAACAATAGGCGTATTGTATGTGATTGACTCCTGGTGGAAGTGATTTTATTTATATAGTTTGCTTTCATTAATTATTGAATTATCCATCGTCTGGTACACTGAAATTCTAACGCAACGCTGAATATTACAAAATTATCTTTAACTCAATTATTATTGCAATAAATGCACTGGTAGAATATTTATCCTGCTTTTAAAATCAAAAATAGAACACATCAATTAATAAAAAAGCAATCTCCTGTCTGAGATTATATTTATAATTTTTAAACACCATTGTAATAGCAAGAAGGGAAGGAGCAATTAGGCATAGGCTACAATCTCCTGTCGGTCATTAAACTTGGGACATGCCCCAGGATGACATTTCAGCTTTGTGAAAGAGTTCACCATCCAAGCTTAGTAACAAGAGCGAATGGGATCATAACACCATCTTGAAATTGAATAAAAATGCCATCAAATGGCGCACTGATGGCTCCAAACTGGGATAGGAATATATGGGCCTAGAATCAAGTACTTTGAAAGCTTAGGGCAATACCCAGCTCCGATGCAATATTGACAGAAATTGCCGAAAGCAGGAGTTTAACATTATATCTGATAGTCAAGCAGCCATCAACACCCTGAGCTCACATGTCTAGGGAAATTAAACAAGCTAAGCAAAAGAAACGAAGTAACTCTCATGTGGGTTCCGGCGCACACAGAGTGGAAGAAAACGCAATAACGGATTACCTTGACAAAAAAAGGGTCTAAAATACCATTTGTAGGACCTGAACCCTTTTGCGGGAAAAGTAACAGTATACAATACTGCAGAAATTGAAAAGTGAAATAGAGCAGAGAAAATCCAGGCATTGGGAGAATCTCTAGAGAATGAGACAAGCTAAAACTCTTCTGAGAACCTATAACTAGAAAAGGTTTACAGAATGCATCAATCTGGGTAGCAAAAATATTCGCATATTAACAGGCCATTGTATACTGAAAGGATATCTAACTAAGGTTGGATTAGCAAAGAAGTTTGCATAGATTCCCTCTCTCAAACTGTGTGAAAAATCGAAAATCGAAGATGGAGACTTACATAACCTGGAGCCTACTCATATTCTACACTCTCTGAAAGAAGAGGATTGGAAGGCTAGCTGTAAAACAGCAAGAATAGCGTACACAATAGATATCTTAGATTGGAGTGTAATATCACTATCATTTCTACATACTGTAACGCTACGGAGTAGCATACAGCCCGGTATATATAAAAAAAAATACTTTAATTAAATTAATAAGAATCAAATTTTTAACATCTCAGTGTCATCTATATTCATTACTTTATAATTCAATTCTCTCAAATTCCAGATGGCATGCAGGGTGAGAATTTCCGATTGAAACACGCTGGCTTCAAAAAAATTACGAATAGCTAGTTACCCCCCTTATATTGCTTCAGTACGTGAGGAGATGGTATAGGAAGACTGTCGCCAAAATGTCCTCTCCTTCAATTTCTATTTCCTCTAAAGTATCCTCCACTATGATTATTGTTTCTCTTCCTGGCTGGTTCTTGTCACCCCCCTTATATTGCTTCAGTACGTGAGGAGATGGTATGGAAGACTGTCGCCAAAATGTCCTCTCCTTCAATTTCTATTTCCTCTAAAGTTTCCTTCACTATGATTATTGTTTCTCTACCTGGCTGGTTCTTGTCTACTTTCATCCTGTTGTGGCTGCACCCTGTTCAGTACTGCATTCCCTCTTTTCATACGTCGCTCTGCTTTATCTAAACCTGCCATGTACTTTATTAGAGATGCCAAACTATTTATTTCCTTAGTGGCAACGTGCATGACCACCTCTTCTCCAAAATGTTCGGCAATTTTCTTTACGATATATGCCTTATTCATCTCCCCTACAGTACATAACTTGTTTGTAAAGCTTCATGATGTATTTCTCTCTGTTGTCAGACAGCCCTAGTTTCTGTATGTTGCTGTTCCCTCCAGAATTTCTCTAAGAATAATTTCTCGAAATTTTCATACGTTGTACATTTATATTCGTTGATGTTTAGCCATATTTCAGCATCCCCTTTCATAGTGTTTCTTATTATGTTCATTATTTGGGGTAAATATGTTTGAATATCACCCTGATAAGTGCTGTCAATATATTTCCTCATATTTTCCAAATATTTTACCGGGTGTAACTGTACAGTACGCTAGTACCAATTCTTCCAGCGTTGTTGATACTATGAGTCCTCCAATGTAAGTATCTGCCCCAGGTCTTCTGATATTGTCTATCTCCCTCATAATCCTAATATTTTTCTCTTCCTGTTCACTCTTCCCTTTTTGTGCGTCAGTTTCTACCTGCAGCATCCTATCGTCAATCCTTTCTTGGTATTGCTCTATCTATCATTGCCTTATCAGGAGTTGTTGATTTGTCCCTGGACCTGGTGAATGTGCTCAGTGTTCTTGTATATTTTCTCAGTTTGTACTGCATTTCGGTGTTACACTGTCGTTGCACTCCGTCTATTAATGCGTTAAATCTTTCGAATTTAACGTCATACTCTTGCCTCATCCCACTTATCACCCTCTGTAATCTATATAGTCATCTCTCTCTTTCTGTCTTTGTATAACTTTCTGCTGCTACATTTTATATCCTTTTCTTGTTATATCAAATTATTTTTAAGATATATATATAAGTAAATAATATCAAATACTCAATCCACGACAATACATACATAGTGTAATTACATCTACAAGCAATTATTATTAATAATAACTGTGAATGAAACCTGTCTTATTCTAAAGTTACCATTTATTTCCAACTACCTATTTCGTGTTTGCCACATCATCAGATTAATGGTAATATAAATATGTAAAGAACTGTCAAAAAAGAATTAAATTGTCACATGTAAAACATTACTAAATAATTATAAAATTATTTCAGGTTAATACGAAAAGGTTGTGGATACAATTAAATACATATTGTTTCATTTTCAGGCTCCACTTTTACACATTTCTCCTGTTGCCATTTGTTACATTTAGTACACTTAATCAAGTTTAATTAGTCCTCTTGCTCACATAAGTTGCAATTACCAATACGGATTAGAATCGATTAGGATTGAGGTGACCATATAGACTCGTTTCACCGCAACCTCGTCAGATCTATTATCAACCCAATTCAGATCTTTGTCCTTTAGAATATCCTTTGCCTGGCGTTTTCCTGGTAACTTTTGCCACCATTCCTTGACTCATTCTATATCCGTTCATTGATAAACTTTCTAATTCGCCACTGATGCCAAAGACTGCCAACTCCAGCGAATTACTTTGACGAAACTTGTCTGAGAGATCGTAGCTAGGAACTTAGGCCAATGTTAATTTCCTTTGGGTGACCACCTCATTTAGGACGCTTACGAAGTCCCAAACTAACTTAGAGTCCACATTCACGGAACAAATCGCTTTAAATGTGGACTGATTATGAAGATAGCGACGCTTTTACCTAACCTCATTCTATTTATCTGGCGCAATGATGAATTGTAGTAACCTTAACCTGGAACACCATGGTGTCCTTTCTGAAGCTTACCGAAAAAGTTTTATTAAGTTTCTTTCCATATATTCCAGCTCGTTCATTATAGTCAGCTTTAGAATCATCTGTATACCACTTTGAGTTCACTTTTACTGAAGTGCCTTTTTCACTGTCTTTCTTATCTAGTATTACAACTATAAGTTTCCTACGTTGAATTTATTAACATTGGGCATCACGTGACATCCCCAAAGGAGTGCATTCTTAGGTTTATCTAATAGTTTTTGATTATATACATGGGGCAATTTACTTATCGATGTTGGACTGTGCATAAGCAAGTCTTTTGACCTAGGCAGTCTCTTGTATATAATAATGTGGCAGTGGCAGGTTTAGAATTACTCCAATTGCTACTTCTATCAAATAAAGAGATAATAAAAGCTGGATTAAAATGCTTATTAAGGTGTGAGTATTACAGTATTAAAATAGTTTTTCACGCAGTCGAGGGTTTTGCGGTAGAAAAATATACAACATAGGAAGTACAAATTTACCGAAATTGATTTTATCAGAAAGCAAAAAAAAATTAGCGCTGAAAAATTATTTAGTCCGGGCCGGATACAAAGAAACGCAACTTTAAATTCCTGTTAAACGCGGTGAATATTACGTATGAATTCATTATATTCTAAAAGCATTATTCTAATCGTATTCCTACATAACTTCCAAACTCTTAGATAAGAGCTCATCGCACTTTACGTAAATAAACCAAAGTCAGTAAGTTAGTATGTTCGCGAAGAATAATACCTAAGGCATTTCATACTTTTTTTTTTTGCAAAATAAACGCTCCTTATTTCTCAAGAACATTCTAAAAGTAAGCATTGCTTTTAATATCTTAATGAGACTCCGGAGTTTCCCCGGATATACGAATTCAGTAGTTGTAAAAGAACTTTTCTTTTGCTTCTTCTGGATCGCTTGTAATTTTTAAAACTACTTCTGTGATGAAGCATCTATTGTTTTAAACTGATAAAGAAAAAGCTTTCTTATCTAAGTGCTTTTATCTTTTTACAACGACGTCATGATACCATTACAAAAAGCGAATAAAATCTGGATGAACGCCACCTCCCAGACGATCCCACTGGCGTTTGTCCACATTTTACTTTAAAGAAAATAACTTAGACTATTGTGTTTCCTAAAATAATAAAATCTCTACCTGATTCTAGGCGCTTCCACGAAACGTAAATATATCTTGTAAAACCCGCGCTACAGACACACATTGAGTGGCACTTCGCTTAAAGAACACATTGATTTTTACGAAGCTTAAAGGTGAAAAAAAATGCTATAAAATACACCCAGACAGATCGCTGTAAAAGCTAAAACCTAAAACGCTTTTTGCCGAGTACAGAGTACCTACTACTTCTATACCTGATAAAAACTCGCATGAATTTTACGAATCGTTGGAGTATTTCTCTTTTAACTCTTTAATTGG
This sequence comes from Protaetia brevitarsis, assembly GCA_004143645.1. Taxonomy (NCBI): domain Eukaryota; kingdom Metazoa; phylum Arthropoda; class Insecta; order Coleoptera; family Scarabaeidae; genus Protaetia; species Protaetia brevitarsis. The sequence goes on along the minus strand of RXPK01002903.1, from coordinate 10,726 downwards.
ACCATCACACAAAAATCTGCGCGTATAAAGTAAATATGATATTGTTTGTCGAATATTTGTGTTGTTGACTTTACATATTAGGTCTATATGTATAGCGTAAGGATATATTTTGCTTATGTGAAACATTACTATTAATATCGAGAGATAAAAGTTATTTTTTCTCATCTTTAATGGACCGAAATGGTATTTATGTGTCTATATGCGTATACCATATATTATTTTGTGTTTGTATATCCAGAAAAAGAATGATAATTCGGAAGTACAAACATGTATATTTCCCACGCAATTTATGAACTGCAGCCTCTGCCATAACAACTTCTGCAAATGAATATTTATATTTAGGTCGTTTCACTGGGAGAGAATTCGGCCATAACGCGTAAACAGTAACAGATTAGGGAAAACAGTTTTTATAAATTGTGGGATTGTGATTTTTCTATAATATAAGGGTATTGGCATTTGTACAGGGTGTTTTATAACCTCGGTAGGCCTTCAATTTTGTTTTCCTAAGTATAATACCTCCATTATTATAGATTTTTTTAAAAATATCAGTAAATTTTGAACGAACAAGATAAAACATACCTTAGATTAATATCCGTGTTTTCTATTTCCTAAAAATTATGTCTGGTAAAGGGACTGTGTCATTTAATTGCCATATAGAATAAATTAACCAATTTTATTGAAATATCTTAGTATACATCAAGCTAACAGCTGTTTGTCACTAAAGTAAAAACTCAAGACATCTTCAATACGTCATCTTATTTTTTAAGGGAACACTCTGTGTATGTTTGAGTTGCTATTGATAAAAGTTTTGTTTTTTATTAAGCATGCCCTATGTCCATCTCTTCTCCTTTTTGGTTATTATAGTTTCCATAAATTCTTCATTTATTCTGATTATCCGGCCACTACATCAATACCAGTGTCAAGGAGAAAGATCCAGAGAACTCTGTTACATATGGAAAAATAAAATCATTTAAAATTATCAAATCTGGAGATCTTGCAAGAACATTATTAATTCTTGTATCGAAAAATTGTTCCAAGAAAGCTATTGTTTGTCGAGATTTGTGTGCTAATGCATTATCTTGGTGAAGCGTCTGTAAACTTATCATCAAGTTCATTGATAAATGGCCGTAATAATTCGTTTTAATATCTTTCAGCAGTTATTGTTGTTCGTCTTCTTGAAACTGCTAGCCAGACGTCTATTTTTTTGGATGTAATGAAGTTTCTACAAATTTGTGAGGGTTTTCTGTCGACCACATTCTCTATTTTGCTTATTTATATTACGAGAGATGGAACCAATCCTCATTAAAAAAGCATTTATCGAAAAAATCATCATTAACCCATTAATGGCCAAAATATCAAAAACGAACCATTAACAGAATTGTTTTTGATTACTTCTTTTTTAAAATAATTTTGTAGAGCGAAATTGTGCACTTAATTAGTTTTAATTCATATATTCTGCCAAAGTATAATTAACGAACCATTATTGTGCATGTAAACAATGAAAATTGTTATTATTATCATTCTGTATTTATCTCTTAATTTTTTCCTAAATAAAGCGTACATATATTTTTTTTACCAAAATTTTAATTATTTTTATGCTTGGCCATTAATGGGTTGAGTATGTTCTGTAAGAATACATTAATAGGAAATCATTGAAATCCGTGATTTGAAATTTAATGGTAATAATAATTCAGCACTACTGGCCTTGAAGATCCTTGAGTTAAGGTTGCCGAAATACACCGAGCCGCTGAGAAGTGTTGTCCGAACGGTCACCCATCCAACAACCAGTATCTGCAGTTGCTGCTAGTCTTGCAAGATTTGCAATGATTCACCCCCATGTACTTTTCCTTCTCAGCCGTACTGCTGGCGATTTGAAATTTATCACATGTATTTAAAAAGTATCTTGAGCGATAAAAATGCACAAATAACTGCTTTAATCAAATTAAAATACTTTAATCAACGTTGAATAGTTTGTCAAAATATGTTTTATTTTAAATCCTGCTTTGCCACATCTTATACAGGTAGACATGACTATATATCGGTTTTTTATGCTTATCTTATTGATATTATATTACAATACTGATAAAGTTTTTTGGTTGTCGAAATAGTATTTCAGCACAGTCGAGGATACAAATAATTGAACATCCAAGCAAATATGTCAATATCTATTTGTTACATAGTATAAATAATGAGATTACACGCATTAAAAATGTAAAGAGATCATACATATCGTAATAAATAATGCTCTTATTATTCTCGCCGATAAATACATTACTATTAAGCAGAATGTAATAATTATCGTGCAGTTTATTTATTGTACTTTAAGCAGCAAAAACTACAGTTTAATAAGTTCCTTTTGTGATGATTCTTCGATTTTGTTTGCCGAAAACTTAGGAGGAACTACTTTCTTTTAGATATTATAAAAATCATGGCCTTAGCACTAACAGCTTTGCTAAATTCCTTAACTCATCGGATATATTTATTCATTTGTATACGAATACTATTGTTGTCAGTCAGAATTATTTGTTTTTCTCAACCACAATAAACTCACCGTTTATCATTTTTGTGAGTCACTGTAGATGTGTATGCTACAACAATTCTTGTATTATAACAATTTAATAATGCAAAAAGCATTCTACAAATTACTGTATTTACTTTGTTATTATCGAAACAAGTAATCAAGTATAAAAGAACTGATCATGAAGTTGAGTTACTCGTTTATCTATTTTATAATTGCCGAAATTAGTAAAATTTGTTAATGCATACACTGATTTGCAGTGTCTCCAGTAGGTTATGTTATTCTATTATATATTATATTCTCTGACATTCGCTGCATTTTTCAAACTGACATTTGTGATTTAAACATCAGAGAATTAAACTTTATAACTTTATATACGCTTCGAACACTTTCAAGCAATAACCACAGTACACGGTTGTAAAAAAATAAACGTAAAATCATTGTTTGAATAATTTCGATGTTACACTGCGTTTTCTAACAAAAAATTCATACATGTAGGTTATTTTCCAATTTACTCCAAGCTTAGTACCATTATAATTGATGCACAAGTGTAGAATTGTCTTCACACGATCGAGATATGCGAATCTAGCTTAAATATTACTTAATATATTTATGTTTATGTGTTAAAAATAAAAATATTAAAGGAAAATGTGTATGAAAGATACAAATCATTTATTGGAGATTCAACCATAAAACATGCAAAAAATGATTTGCGATTTTAGGCTTTCTCAATTAAGGTTGCTTGAGGGGATACGCTGGCAAGCTTTTGATTAATTCAATTACTAACAGTAAGCAATACCTGGTGTTATCTTGGACGCCAAACTGCTGTACAAATCACACTAGAACATGTGACGAACAAGCCCTTAGGAACTTCTGGGCATGCAGATTATGTTCGTAAAGGTGGGGGGCTAAAGCCTTCAATGGTACACTTGGCGTACGACGACAGGTCAGTAGTACGCCTTATAATTCGCTCTCGTTCGTCTGGTGGCATAAGCAAATCTAGGCTATGTATAAGTGCGCTTAGAAAGTCCAAGGATGTCTGTTTGGGGATACGGAGCCATGTCCTCGGCGCCGACTGCTGCTATGGAGACCATTCTTGGGCTTCCCCCGCTGCAGTTGGTGTTGTGGTCTGGAGCAACCCTAGGGGCCTACAGAGCAAAATGTAGTGAATGCAAGGGCTTTTCCGGCAAAGTCGGAGATCACACCAGCATCTTCAACTACATCGAACAAACAGTTCCACTGTGAAGGCAGATAAGATCTCGCCCGTTTTCAGTTTCTCTGGGGGATACAGCGTAGATATCGCCAGCAGAGAAACTGCTATTGCGTAATTTGCATCCGCAAACCAAATCGAGGTATTTCACGTTGGTTCGTCGATGCCTCGAAAACGCGCAATGGCACGGACATTGGAATCTGGAGGGATGGCGGGCGAGACGGCGAGGCTTTTAGCCTAGGAACCTCCCCCACCATTTTCCAAGCCGAAATCATTGCCATTTAGGCTTGTGCTGAAGGCATCCAACTCCAGCTCACCTTCTTCTCAACTGCTCGGCAGTGGATGGGGAGAGGCAGACGCACTTTGGGGGCCACCGGTTGGTTACATTTGGAGTCATCAGCAGTATTTCTTAGTTTATTAATTGCAAGTAAACTGTTACTTCTCCCTACACTATATGAGTTAATGGGTAAAAAGAATGGAAGATATAAAAATTCAAGAAACTGTGGTGTTTTCAGAGATTTCATCAAACAATATTCAAACAAAAAATATCTTTTTATTGTCAATATTCCTTGAGCACACGAAATGAAATGTAGGTTCCAATTTCCATAAGCAATTCCACTAGAAATACTAATCAAATCCACATATTTCTCATATATGAATCTCGTAACGAATCAAACAACCATACCATTGTGAAAATATCGAAACAATGTCGAAGCAATCGAGAGTTATTGTTATTGGACAAAACGTCTCTACAAACCAACGGCGAGACGATATAAGATATTATATTGAATATTAATTGAATACCCCCAGAATGCCAGGGATACCCGAGCAGGGCAAATAAGAACGCGTCCATTAATCTGAATTTCAAATGGGAACCTCAAACAAATTATTCGTAATTAATCGCCGCTGTAGTTCTGGCGAAAGCGTTCTGAACGGTATAAATTGCTAAATAAAGACGGATATTGCCGCAAAAAGGAGAGATTTCATCATATTTCATTGTTAGTGTGAAGAATATTATGTTTGCTTTAATTTGAAATGTAAAATTTCTGCGAATAACAATAATTTTGGATGCGCATAATTAATTATGAAGTAAAATTTATACTTGATCATATATTAATAAAATTATGTTGTTAATTGATGAAGCGTTTTATTATACACACAGTTCTGTTGGTTAACCAAGAATTGAGAAAATTGTGTGAATTTTAACAACATTCATATTTTCCTTTAGCTTAGATAGGCAGAAAAAGAATTGAAATACAATGAAACCTTTCTGCAAGGGCAATATGACTAAAGATAAAAAAAAAGTACCTACGATATTTAACCAACGATGATGCACTTGAGTGCATTCAGATTCTTATGCTAATTCAAGCTTATTCACATCAGATGTCTTTTCAGTTCCTGTTAATATGCGAGTATTATTCCTACTCAAGTTCATGCACTATGTAAAGCTTTTCTGGTTAAAGCCTTCCAAAAAAGTTTTAACTTGAAGTTTCTTCCAATAATTGGATTTTTTCTGTTCCATTTCGCCCTTCAATTTCTTAAGTATTGTAGTGCTACTTGTCCCGCAAAAGAATTCAGGCCGGACGAATAGTATTCCAGTCCTTCCAGTCCTCCAAGATTATCCGTTATTGTTTCCTTCAACCCTTATGTGATCCGGAACCCACAAGAAGGTTACTTTATTCCTTTTGCCTGGCTTGTTTGTCCCTAGGCATTCCCAGGCAATCTTGGAATTGAGTTCAGTACCGCTCAGCGCCTTCATGGCTGGTTGACTACCAGATATAATGATAATCTCCTGCTTTCTGTAATTCCTTTCAATTGAACTGGACGGATCTTTCAATAACATTTATTTCCGTCGGGAAGATACCCGAGTGTTTTCCCAAACTTTAGAAATACTTGGTTCTAGGTCCATACATTCCTATTCTACGTCGCTCTGCCGTTGTGGAGCCATCAGTGTACTATTTGATGACATTTCTATTCAATTTCAGGTTGGTGTTTCAATCCCACTCGCTCTTGTTACTAAGCTTTCACATAGCTGATTTTTTTGACAAGTTCCAGCTTTGATCACCTTCAGGGATTGAGGCCTATGCATAATCGTTCCTTCCATGATCATTTTGAGTGTAGTTCTTTTTGCCACGCTCTCTACCACAATGTGGAGAGTGGTAAGATCCAATACTACCTCGATAGCTGCTGTTGGGCAGGTTCTCATAGCCATAGTTATGCATACGCATATTAATTTTTCTTACTTTCAAAAGGTTAATTTTTGCGATAATCAGATTAGTTCTTTTGCTCCAAGCTACTGATGCATAAGTGATGATCGGTCTCATTATCGCTGTATACATCCAAGACAGTATTTTTGGATTATATCCCCAGTTTTTTTTTTCCTGAAAAGTTTCTGCACACCATCAGGACCTTTTGTAGCGTTGTTGGTTACTTCAAATTCTTGTTTGTTCCACAGAAGTTTATTGCCTAGGGTAAGACCTAGGTATATAGCTTCCGTTTTCCAATCTATGTTTTGCCCAGTCATTTTTATGGTTTTGAGATTGGATTTCCCTTTCCTAGTGAATGCTGCTAAGGTAGCCTTAGTAAGATTAAGAGTCCCACCGATTGGCACCATCTTTTCGTAAGGTTCAGTCCTCTTTGAACTACGTCGTAGAAGATATTCTCAAATTTGCCTCTTAGTATATGACAATTTTATCAGCATACTCTTGACAAGTATGCAGACGTATCCGCATAATGTTCGTCTACTATTAAGCTCCACATAAGCGGAGATGTAACTCCTCCCTGTGGTCATCTTCCGATTGTACTAACAGAGATGGTCTTATGTCGCACCTCCGCCTCCACCGGCTTGGTAGACAACAGCTGCGACATCTATCTTGGAGTCACGCCATCTCCCCCCCCCTTCCCCCTGTTGATTAATGCTTTTTTGACAGAGTAGTGTGAAGTGTTGTCATGTTGCCAAAACCTCCCTCATAGAAAGACGCATACTACGATTTCTTTATTCGTCAGTACATCTTGAATTCGATCCGTAACTCCACTAATGCAGTCTCAATGGATTTGCCCGTTTGATAGACGTACTGACAAGGGTGCAACGACATTTAGACTGTATATGATCTAATTAACTAGATTTAACAATTAATATTTTATTAAAATATGTTAGCATATGGTTCAAAATGAAGCTTTAAGCAACTTTGTTTTGATATCATACTATGCAATTTCATTTTTTGTCGACTTATAAGCATCTTTTGAATTTATCACTACATTAGTGGTCACGAGACATGGGCCGAATAAATTGTAGAAGAGATCCTAAATCTCCCAAAACATTTTCTGTCAAGTTTTAATAATAAAGAAATGCCATATATCATGTGCTGCAATCGGCTTGTCTTTTACATAAAAAAAGATATGGAAATTCTTGAGCTTTTGCATTTTTTTTATCTTAATAGCTGACTGCAGAACAAACTTTAGTTATTTTTAATGATTAATCTACTTTGTACCAATCAGACATAAAGCCGCTAAATATTTTTTTTTTTTAATTTTTGCACATTTACTTTAGTAGTTTTCCTTTCTTCATAGAAACATGTCATATATTTGATCCTAATCATTATTTGGCTGTTAATTTTCTTTTGTGCATTGTCAACTGCAGATTAGTCTCCTCTTTTTCTTAGCTTCCTTATCGTGTTAAAATCCACAAACACTTGATGTTTGCGGCTCATATGTTGAAGAAAATATAAAATACAAAATCTTTTATGAAATGTTGCTACATTTCTTTTTCTTTACTCTCTGGTGTATTAAATAAATAAGGGAGTTATTAATAAAACAGCTTGAGAAAGGTGAATTTATAATCTAAGCAAGAATATCAATATTGAAGCATATCACAAATAACAGAAAGAAATCAGAAACGTGAGCAAACAAAAGTAACCAAGGAAATAAATATGGACATAATCGTTATGTAAACAATAAGCACTTGAGCTTCAGAAGAAGAACACAAACAGAAGATTTTATTCCAAAGCAATACATTTATTCAAGCAAAATTAAATAATAAGTAAGACAAACATGAAACACCTACTAAAACAATCATTAAATTGAAGGAATTACAGAGTATTTCGAAAGTGAAAGTCATCCCAAAACCGGATACTCACATGTTAGCGGACGTTTTGACAAATTACTGAGCACATCCACGCAGCACACTTCAACCGCACAAAATCATATAATAGCGTATTTATTAACTAATTACCAAGGAATTTCTACTTGATCTTGCGCCCAAGAGAACAATTTCTATGTTCTTTTTCCTTGTACGGAAATTAAACTTAATGACCATGCGGATGCATGCGTTGATGGATGGAGAAAGCCAGATTCAATTATTTATTATTTATATTGCAGGTATATTGGCGGCAAAAATTAATATAAAATAAATTAGTAGAATCTAGGAGGGTCAGTAGGTTAATATCTTAGAAAATAACTGTAATTTGAGGCTCTAATATTAATAAGACAATACAGTACATAGTTTCTGTTAGTTATGGTAATGGCTCACTTTATTTTATAGTTTATTTTGTACAAATGAATAGAGTGGTCAGACGTGTCTGCTTACACGGACCGCACTCGCCTCGCGCTATGCAGAACGTTTAGCCATAATATATCTTCAAGGCAGTAAAATCACTCTCTCCAATTTGTGTGGCTAGTATCTAGTATCAGTGTTAGTCGAGTCTTGATGCGAGATAGTACAATTCTTGTTAGCGTTTTACGCATTGTAAATGTAATACAATGGCGGACGTAGAAAATCCCAGAAAACGACCATTGTTTCATAGTATATCGGTGAATCCCAAGATTTACATTATGATGGTGCCAAAGTGGTTTGCACAGTGTGTGAAAAACAATATTTGTGCTGGACTACACATTGGTGCGATGCATCTGATCCGTTATCTACCTATAAATATTATTAGCGGTTTAGTGAGAAAAAAGCTTGAAATATTTAATGCTGCTTTTCAGCAATCCTATACCATTTCTGCTACTTAAATAAGATTAGGGGATAATATTTATAGTGCAAATAATAAATAAATAAGTTTGCTCTTTCCCGACACTGTATTGTATACTTGCGTTAAACCTTAATGTTCACATATATGAAACTTTGTACTAACCTCACTCCACACATAAAGCGATTGGTTCCGTAAGCGTGGATTTGGACTGCGTAAGCGCCCTAAATGAGGTGAGCACCCAAAGGAAATTAGCTTTGGCCTGAGTCCCTAGCCACTCGGGCGTGAGAGGAAATGAGGCAGCAGACGAGCTACTCAGGCGAGGTTCGTCAAGGTCACTTGTTGGAGCTTCCCTTCTTTCGGCACAACCAAATCGCAAATTATAACCTCCATCAATGAATGGGTACATAATCAGTTCAGAGAGTGGTAGCAAAAATCACCGGGTCAGAGACAGGCAAAAGATTTCCTAAAGGAACAGAGTTTGAATTTACTAGAGATCTACTGAATAAAGACAGGAAGACTGTCAAAATGATAGTAGGTCTGCTGACTGGTCACTGTAGAATAAATATGCATATGATTAAATACAGGTCTGGCAGATGAGGCAACCTGCAGATTCTGCCAAGAGGAGGAAGAAACACCAGTTCATGTGCTGTGCCAATGTGAAGGTCTGGCGAGGACATGGTTTCTAGTAATGGGCTTGGAGAATTTTACCGCTGCCAGCTACACAAAGAAACCGCTCTCAAATGATAAGTCTAATTAAGAGGCAAAATTAGAGAGCGTCGTCTAGGGAAAAGGGGATTACAATAGATCTGAAAAGGTCGCCATGAAACAGGCCCATAGGCCACCCCAATCCTAATCTAACCTAATCTAATCTAGCACTGATCTGGCGCGCAGGCGAAAGTTGAACACTCCACAAATGAAGACTATTTCATCCTTTTTTATTTTACTGTTATCCCAAGGTGATGGTTGCATTATATAAAACTCGTAACATGCCGGGTAAAGCTGCTCTAGCTGTCTGCTTAAATAGAGATAGCATGGGTATACAATATTTTATATTTCGTATATTCGGTGGTTGTCCTTGAGTTATAAATAGAATTCACCAAGAATTAAGTATTTTTTTTTTTAATTTCTACCGATTTGTGGATTATTCCTATTTACATTTTCGCATTATTAAGACTCGTTTCTGATAGTACAGTAAAGTACAAAAACGTTCGTTTAATTCAACAATACATTATTTATTCTAATATCCTTAGCTAGATAGTTTACAACGTTGTATAAAAAGAATGAAAACATGCCCTATGGCTAATACGCGATGTTTCTGAGTAACACATGGAAATTCGCGCCTGATCTGGTTTAACTTTAGACATCAGTGAACTGACGAGAACTGATTACTGTCTGAAAGCATGTGTTGTACACATTCGTCATTCATTTAAAATAATACCTACTGGAAAAAAAATATATATTATCTCTCTGAAATGGCTAAACAATCATTTCAGTGAATTGTATAGTTTTGAAATAAAAATAACATATGGCCATTACACTTTGATTTGCACTCTTAGTCAACTCTTTTTAACTTTTAAATTATTGTTTTTGCCCATGGACTTATTTAGTTTTTAGTCATCTTTTCTGTGTCTTTTTTTTTTCTTTCTTCCGTTTAACATATATTTTCAATTTATCGAATATACTATTATGTACATACGTGGTATATGGTCCATGTAATGGAAATGGAAATGAGGCAGTGCTAAAATATTGTGGTCGCTACCCAAAGCGGAAGCATCTAGAACAAATATCTTCGAAGGTTAGATCAACGTTTTTGAAAGTCATCGAAATGCTGGAAAACCGGGCAAAGACGCACTAAACAGGTAGGAGAGCAGATTTTAGACTAACAATAAGTACAAAAGGGATCCCTCATTTAGCACTAGCCAGGTAGTTGTTGCAATGAATATCCCAAGCCACAAGACCATTCATTCAGTTTAAAAGGAAAACATTCTGCGCCCATATGACGTTGCTAAAGTTCAATCTCTTCATGAA